>CM056601.1:3249563-3340037 GCA_029721355.1 Tegillarca granosa
CTCGGGATACCAGTCGTATTGTAATCAGAGTCGGTTCAGTATTTGAATCAGTGGTCAGTTTGTCCAGATTGTCGTGTTTTATTATTTGTTAGCTTGTTATGTCATCTTTATGACTAATGTCAAATACATCAATGTTATCGAGTGAAAATAATAACAATCAAAATGAAGGATGAATATTCGGCGAAAAAAATTCTATACAATGATTTTTATTATTTCCGATAGAGACTTACGTATTTTTGTAATTTCAATTATTTATTATTAAAACACGCTTTTTTTATGCTAATTTTCTTAGGAATCAACCCACCAATGAAACAATTCACTTTGATTTCATTTGCAGTTTCTTGTGCATTGATTGTAAACAAACTTGATAATGCAATGTTTTTGTAATACAACATCAGTAATAAATCATTCTCTTTTTGTGTGTAAGAGTCGGGTAGTATTGGTTCGTTGTTGTTGTAATGTTGTTTAACGTCGCATCAGCGATTTTCCAGCAATTCGGCAAGGTGTTTAATCTCTAAGGATTAATCTAAGAACAAGCCCGTGTGAACGTATGATGTGCGAGTATTTTTTATGGTCTACCGTACACTAATGCGCACTTGTGGTGACTTTTCGGTTAGATGCTAGCTCATCGAGCCAGGAGCCACAGACAATCATATCACTCCCCAGACCATTCTTCTGGCACCGATATCCTATCCGGTTAATGCCGAGCACCATAAGTAGTTGTCACAATGGGTTTAATACAAGCCTGGCTAATTTCAGAATTAGCGATCATAATGTTATTATTATTATTATTATTATTATTATTATTATTATTATTATTATTATTATTATTATTATGATACTCCTCGCTTCTTGGGACTTGGTTTGCTATATATTTAGTTTCCACTCTAGCTGTAGAAAAATATAATCTTTGATGATGTAAAATCTTTACACGTGTGTGGCCATTATCTATAATATTGCACGTGTTTTCTTTATCTCTAATTGCAGACTAATGTAATGTAGTTTGACTCTCTTTCTCTGACAACATTTAACACAATGCTTAACAGCGCACCATCACTAGTATTGCTTTATTACATGTACAGAAGCCGTCTTGTGCCACTTTCAAATTCAATCCAAATCGTTCGCATGGCGTAAATCTTGTAATAACCACTTTGTTATATTTTTGTGAATCAAAATGAGTTCTTTGTATTATTTATTAACTTATTGAGTTGAGTTGAGTTGAGTAATGGTGTTTTACGTCCCAGTCAAAAATATTTTACTTATATCGAGACTTCGCCAGCTCTAGACGAAAGTGTAGAAATTTTGCCTGTGCGTTGCACTGATGACATTATACAGCAGGGTTCATTATCGTGCCACTCCTACCATGACACGGGACTTCGTTTATTTAAAGTTCCAATCTAGAACCGTGACTTTCATTTCATAATGCCGAGTGCTTGGCGATAGAACAGACACTACCTACTTTCAAGTCTTGGGTAGGACCCACGACCTCCCACTTACGGAGCGAACACTCTAGCATCTGAGCTACCGCAGTGAGTACTAGTAACAAACTGATCTACTAAATCTCATCAAGATTGTTAATATGTATGACGTTGCTGTATCAAAGATATCCTTGGTATATTTGACGTTTTATAGTCCCATGTTTCTTTCATTCTTAGTTTTGATTTTGCACGTGGCGAGTGTAGCTAGCTAGAGGGGGCGCTTATTTTCCGGGGAACCCGGCTTCACTTCCTCAAAAAGGCTTATTTGTGATTTTGCGGTTATAAAAAAAAAAAAAAAAAAAAAAAAAAAAAAACCTTTAATATTTTTACGTTCCAAAATTAAATGTTCCTTTAAACTTACACGTGACGAGAGTTGCTAGCCAGTCAGAGGTGCTTACAATTTACAATCCCGGACCATTCGGCCTCACAATCATTGAAGTAAGTTCACTTGCTTAACCGTATTTGCCAGTTTTCATTGTCTTTACTTTAGGAATTGTGATTTTTAAACATGGGCAGGTATATTAGTGTTTGGTTAAAACAATAATAAGCATCACATCTCAAAGTTCGCATAACAAGGCTCCGAACAGCAGCTTGCAGTCTTATATCTCTTTCAAAGATCTAGCAGGTAATTCATTTCGGAGCTTACCTATTTATATGGTGTAATGAATGGAATTATTATAATTATTATTATTTTTTTTTTTGAAAATATACAACGGGAATTTATATGTTGTTGGATAAGTTGAACTGTAGTTAAGTACAAATATTTGTAGTTAACAAGCGGACGTCAGATGGATTCCATTTTGCATGTCAGTTCTCTTTGTCTGATAAAATTTGTCTTATTGGTTTAAACAATAATAAGCATCACATCTCAAAGTTCGCATAACAAGGTTCCGAACAGCAGCTTGCAGTCTTATATCTCTTTCAAAGAACTAGCAGGTAATCCATTTCGGAGCTTACCAATTAATATGTTATGATGAATGGAATTATTATTATTATTATTTGAAAATATACAACGGGAATTTACATTGTAATAAATGAATTTAAATCCATTAATTGAGAGTAATTGATCAGTATGTATATAGCTGTCAATAATTTCATGGACCTAGTTAATTACGTCACCGATTATTTCTCAAAATGCAACAGTGGCTGGGTATATAAAGGAGTGAAAACTTGTCAGTGGGGTCAGTTTGTTTCTGTCTGCCTGTTTGGTTGTGCTGACCAGAATAAGAAGACAAGTTAATGGTAATTTTAGAATCGGATGCTGTGTAGTTTTGAGAGTAAAAGTATATACTTCGGATTCGGCGAGCTATTGTTAATATAGCTGATTACCAGAGGTTTTCCTTGCGCATTTACATATTATATATGTAGTGGCTCGTGCGCGTTATATACAGTCCTCCTCGTGCGCACTGTACATTTTATAAGTAACGGCTCGTGCGCAGTAGACCCAGAAAACTGATTCCTCTTTATTACGCCCGGGAAGAGCTAGCGATAATTATTTCTTTTTTAAAACATAGTTTATTATTTTCATAAATTCGCGTAATTGATCTAATCATTATTTTTTTTTGTTAAGCTCATTCTCTATTTTAATGTTTCTTCGATAATTTTGCACATTTATCTGTAGATATTTGCTCATGCGTTGTACTTTGAATTAGATTTTATATTACCCGTAAGCTTTTCGCAAATATTGGAAGTTGTTTTATAATTATTTGCTCTTGCGTTAATTTCAATTTTTTAAAAAGAAACTTTTTATTATTTAATCGAATCTCAGGAAATAACCTGGGTACGACACCCTTACACGTTACAATATGTTGTTGGATAAGTTAAACAGTAGTTCAGTACAAATATTTGTAGTTAACAAGCGGACGTCAGATGGATTCCATTTTGCATGTCATTTCTCTTTCTCTGACAAAATTTGAACTTTTTTTTAGTGTAACATCATTTATATTATCTAAATGAATTTTAAATTTGCAATCCCAGAATTCTAAATAATATTTCAATTTTTTCCATGTTGTAGAAAAAAATTTGCTGTTCCGGTAAAGAAAAAGAACAGATCATTCACCTTTCCATGACGCGATTTCCAGACAACGTTTTTAAAAATCGTTTTGTATCGGAAACTAGAATGAGAAAATCATGCTAATACTTGTATATATGATTATTTCATGAGCTGAGATGCTGTGCTAGGAAATTGCTTCGCTTGTTGTGTGTCTAGCGACAAAAAAACCCATCAATATTTAATAGAAGTACGCGTGTTGAAATGCTTGGAGGCAATTCATTTCTTCGATTTGTTTGAATGTTGGATAATTTGTCTTCAGAAGTATATAAAATTACGTTACAAGCATTTTAATGGGTGTTTTACTCCCTCCGTATCCGGTCTCACCATACATATCCACGGTATATTATCGTTATGTGTTTTTTTTTTTCGGTAGAGTGCTAACTGCAAATTGAAATGTTAAGTTACGATTTCCGGTAATACGCAAAAACTCGAAACATACAAAATTGTAGTAATTGTATTTTTTGTAAAATATTCTTCATTTATAACCTAAATCATGGTGTTCTACGGGTGTGTTAAAGTACGCTCTGTAGGTGTGACATGATATTTAACCCAACCTTCACAATATTATTTGACGAAAATACAATTTGAATAGATACTTCGCCAACAACCAAAGCGTCAACATTCCAATGCATGTGGCATAACCGTGTCTTGAAGGCAAAAATTACCTCAATCAATCCATATGGTGATTTTGATGACGTAATTGTCCGTTAAAAGTCGTTAATTTAGCCAGTGGCTGTTTTTTTCTTGCTTATTTTCATTGGATATAACTAGCATGGCAAATACAATATAAACTAAACATTAAGAATAATTATAAGACTGTTTGTGACAGTGAATTTTATTTTATTTTCATAGAAAATCTAATTAACTTAAATTAAGTTTGGAATTTATAATTACTGAGTCTAGTCCTGACTATCCGCAAAATCCAAGGTTTATTTCTGCACACAGTAAAAAGTTGTCTCTATCGGAATTTTACATGTTAAAAAACAATGGAAATGGTTAGTTCATTTACGCATACGACGTAATGCGTCACCAAAAACATCACTTCCGGTGTCAACATCGACAGTTTACAATGTAACACCTCCACAGAAGCAACTGTTTTCTTTCTACAGAAATGTTCTTTAGTAACTGCTGATGCGCATAGTGATTTTTAGCTACAGCTAGGCTCAACCAAATGAAAATATCAAACTACATTCAAATTAATTGGATTTTCTATGAAAATTAAGCAATATTCACTGTCACAAACACAGCGACTCAAACAGTAAGGATTTTTGAACTTATAGAAAACTGGTCTTTTTCAAGAAGTTTTTTTGTTTGGAATATAAAGAAACGATATCTTAGATTAAATGGACAGGTGGTCTTTTTGTACAGGTCGTCGCCATAGCAAATTATACTCTTCGGAAATCATATACAGATAGTCTTTTAATAGAGGTGATTACTTTTACAGGTTTTACTGTAAGTGTTTTTATATTTTTTTATTTATCTTGTCTATTTATGTTATTAAGACGGTTTACTTACTGTGATAAATTAATTACACAATCGGCATTTGTTTGAGGTACCAGTGTCTAATTCGATATAGAATATATTGCCTTAAGTTCTGTCACTTCCAACCAAATTAATCTTAAAATTAGCTAAGAAAGGTTAAAAAGGTACAAAAAAGCAATCAAATCGCATCCGTATATTAATTAAGTAGAGAAAGTTCTTTTTCACCATTACCTTTTCTCTTTAGGCTATTTGTGGGCAAATTTGCTTCTAGCCCCGGCTTACAGATCATGGCGAATCTGGTCATGTACATCAAAACACATCCAACTGTGAGGAATTTGTCAGTTCGTTTGTTCAGAGTTGGATACTCTGGTTTTCTCCACCATCAAAGAATTAAAATTAGTAACATACTCTAACACAACTACTCTATTCAACTTCTTATCAAGCATATTTAATGGCTTTCCGGTTGGTTTTCATCTTGACCTCTTTTAAGCTTTTAAGACCAACCTCCCTTTTCTATTTCTGAACGTGATTTCCATTTTTAGTCAAAAATATTTAACAGTTTTATTTCTAATATTATTTTTTGTTTACATTTTTTTGTTTCTATTGTAAAATTAATATTTAAATTGATATAGTATTTCAACACATAATAAATATAAAAATGTATAAAGTAAAGGGAGTTTGGTTTTAATGTGTAGGAGTTGTTTCAAACGATTTTAAATAATTTTATTTGTTTTGATTTATTTTTTATTTTATATCACTTTACTTTTTGACAATAAATACTTTATTTATATTCATACTGATTTTTAATATCTTTAAATGTTTCGTCTTTTTATAACTTTTCTATTGATTAAGCATCAACTGCGTTTTTCAGCTCGGTAAGGGCTACATCATGTATACTGGGAGTATTTATGTAGTAGGATGTTGGAATACCCGATGAAGATCGCCATTCTTTGATCGTCAAGCGAAACAACAATTTTTTACACTAAGACGAGATTAAGACCTTTGTTGCGTGATGCATCGTAATTCGTTCAATATGTTAGATACTAGTTCTAATACTGTCGTGAGGTCACACATAAGAAACTCAAAACGAGGCGTTTCACTTTGCATCAAGTAAAGGGTAAAAATTTTGTCACAATTTTGATACGGTTTTGATATTGTTATATTTATATGGTATACATGTATTAGACGTTTATGCTAAATATTTTTGGTTATAGGTACTCTTTAAGACCAATCGTCTACAAAATTACTCGATCTCATTTTAGAATTTATTTTCAAAAGTTTTGCTCATTTTATTCTCGATAATGACAGAAAATGTTATACAATTCAAAGCATTACTACTCTTAAAAACCTTTTAACAATAATTTTAAAAACGTTTGTTATGTAAAAAAAGCTATCTGGGTCCAAAAATACACAAAACGGTTGAAGTTTGTAGCTTAAAATAAAAATTTATATTGCATTGACTAATGTCACTAAAACAACAAATAAACATCAACAAACAGCAGCAACAACAAACAACAGCAACAACAAACAAGACAAGACAGGATAAATCAAAGACCTAAGAATAGTTGTGTCCAGTGGTGTGGTTATAGAACTATTGCTGTAGGGTCTTTAACATCCAACTAATTTCATAACCGACGCTTCATACATACGGGCATTTTCAGATGTCTATTCTTACCGAACATTGAACTATCTTCACAGTAGCTATACCAACGTACGCCGTAGTATTATATAAATTATATATATGCGCACGTGCGTGTGTGTGTGTGTGATTGATTTTGAAAATTAAAACATTTTATTTCATGTTTCTAGATTTAGTTTGAAACTGTATTTCAATTAACGCCTCCTGTTAACTGCAAGGTTTTCGGAACTTGAAAAAAAATAGAATGCAAACTATGTGTAGGGATTGTACTGGAACTAATTATCTCATTACGCTAACTCCCACTGTTTAATATGATCAACATGACGTTCATGATTAATTGTGCATAATTCTCCAAAACACAAAAAATTAATTAGGAATTAGGAGGCAATTAAGTATTATAAAATGTCTTCAGTAATTAAAAGATTATAAATCCAAAGAAGAAAACAGCAAATAGAGTTCATTTTACACAAATATTTTTGCTATCAGCAGGTGAAAACACGAGGCTTGTGGTATTTTTCATTTTTAAACTAATTCTTAGTTGTTAATTATTATTTTATTGTTATATCATACACATATTCTTTTTAATACATTTAAAAAAACAATAAAAAATCAATAATAATACTAAAATAAATAAAATATTAGTGCACAATTAACCATTTCCGGATATTGTTACATTATCCAGGTTGAATTTTACAATTACGACGGCCATTTTATGTACTTTCTGCAAAGGGCGAACAAGCAGTTCTATATAACTAACTGTAACTAACTGTATGTGTTGTCAAACAGAATGATATCGATCTTGTACCGCCAATCAGGATGTTTTAGAAAGATAAAAAAGAAAAAGAAAAAAAAAGATAATTGACAAATTCAGCCATTTGTTCTAACGTCTTTTGTAACAAACATGTAATTCCTAGAAAATCTAGAAAAATCACATGTTGAGATAATTCAGCAATATAATAATAGATGTGTATTAAAACAGTTTAGCTTAATGTTGAAATACGAGGTCCCATTTGGGTTTTAAGGTTCATATTGTTTTCCATTGAAGACTATCCGAGTCACGGTGACCGTTATGTGACTTTAACATTTTCCCCTGTGTTGGTTATTTGATCCAAACGACATATAAGAGTTCACTTCTTCTTTCGCCTTTTCTGGTATAAGGTCTCTTCATTTACAAAACAACAGTTCACCTATTCTATCAAAGAAAAATATTTATTGCTTTTGAGTCTCATATGCAACCTATTGCCAAGAAGTTTAAAATTAACTTACTCCAATTTTTTTCTGACTCTAATACACTATGCCTCTCGGTCAGAGAAAATTCGAATTCGAACTAAGTGTTAGTAGAAGTATTTTAATTTATCAATAACTATATATATATATATATATATATATATATATATATATATATATATATATATATATATATATATATATATATATATATATATATATATATATATATGCATCAAAGTAACGGTTACTGTTTATGAAAATTATGAGGAGTTTTCTGAGAACTTGTTTGATAAAATAAAAAATGTTAGCCGGCGCTTTAGATGGACTTAAGATGCTAATTACAGTTCAGTTATGATCCGTAACGAGAGTAGATCGCTGTCCATATAACTTCTTAACTCCATACACCAAGAAGAGTGCTTTCTTGTCAATTTGTAAGTACCCTTTCCCTGCCTTCTTAAGGGTTCTAGAAGCAAACGCGATCAGTCGTTCTGTTCCATCCGGTAACGTGTGTGATACCAAGCATCACAGGCTCGAACGCGCCGGTTCTGAATGATACAGTTCTTGATCTAAGGTAATAATTTCCTTCACTTTGTTAAATGCTATTTCCTGTTGTTCCGTTCACTTCCATTCAACATCTGCCGCATCTCATTTTTTTACTTGCACCATCCCTATCGCCAACATCCTCCTTTCTTTTCCTACTAAATAACAACACGTAATTGATGTGTGTATTACTTTTTGTATGTTAATTATGTGAGTTGATTCTGTTGTATAACTAAACATGTTACATTATTCCGTTTAATGTAAGATGCACCTACATGGTACAAGCAATTAAATACAATAATAAAGTTACAAATTCTTTTTATTCCTGTATGTTTTACAGAGCTGAGCCATGACATTTCACGAAGCCTACAGAATCAATATTAACTTTATTATGAATCCATCATAAGGGCAATAAAAGTCCAAATTTATAGCACTCATCCGGTTGCCATGGACAAGGATGTAAATGATCTTGGTCTGTCGGGATTATGTTAAATGTATGATAATCTTTAAACGCGTCAAATTACTATCGCAATATTAAACTCGAATGGGGAGACAAGATCAAGTTAAAAGTTCAAAAACAATTTTAAAAAAAAGAAAAGATTATTGGTTTCAATATCATCAATATCATCAAAACACGACAGAAAATTAGATATTGTGCTTCTTTGAACAATGATATATCTTTAATTAATGGTTTATAAGAGTTTACTTTAAAGAAATCTGGGGTTTAGATTAATTATAATTAGCATTCCTTAATTGACAAAAAATGTACAATGTTACTCATATTAAAGAAGAAAGGGAGGAGGGAACGATTGAAAAAAGATAGAGAGAAAGAAAGATAGAAAAAGCGAAAAGAAAAAAGAATGGAAGGAAAGAAGAGAGAAAGAAAGAAAAAAGAAAGAAAAACAAGAAGGAAAGAATGAAAAGAAAAATAAATTAATAAAAGAAAATTTACATATCGAAATTTAATTTGATTTGATATTAACGATTGTCCGAATTGACAAGACCATCATTGACCGAATGACCTGAAGCTGTCACTAATTGGTCACAGAGCCTTTTACCGCCTTTTTGCTGACCCGAACAGAAATCATATAATGTAGTTTTTTAACTAAGAATATTCAAAAGTTAAACGTTTATTGCATATCTTAGTTTGAAAAAAATGATCTGGCCCTAGTTTCACAATTTTTAACTCAATTGAGTGCACATTAGGGAATATTTAAGTTAAAATTCAATATCTTATATCATATTTAAATTGTTTAGTTCGGGCTTATTGAACAAAATCAATTATTGTCTCATAAAATATAAAAATTTAAAATATTGATGAGAGAAAACTTGGAATACATATATTTGAGTTACAATGTAAGTACATACTATATTGAGTAAATGATTGTAGAACTGGGGACTGTTCTGTTGATGGTTTCTTATGTTTTGCTCTTAACATTTTTTTCAAAAAACATATATATTTGGAATTTTATGTCATTTAGTCATGTACTTGCCGCGATAAAAATAAGTCGAGATATCAAGATAATTGTCACGACTTGTCAACATAAGTATCGCGGCATGTCATGTTATTTATCTTAACTTTTTTATTTTGGTATCACAAATTTTCATGATATTATCTCGACTTGTCAATATATTAAGTCGACATGTGGAGATATTTTTATGTCGACTAAAATTATGTTGATGTCAGAAATAAGCGCCCATAGTTCTTAGATTAAACCATAGAGATACAAAAACTCACAAATATCTGAAAAATTGCTGAAGCGACGTTAAAAAACATTACAACAACCATTTATAATATTTACATATACGTTTGAATGACTTACAACCATTATCTGTTTAAATACCATTTATTTTGTAAGAAAATGGTTGCCATTTTTAAATAAAGGGTTTTAAATAATAATGATGAAAAATGTTTTCGCTAATGTTGCAGTTTAAAGTTATGATCATTTGCATTGAATTTATGATAACCTCAAACCCCGATGTCGGCAGCACCGAATAACCATCAAGCCCGCATTAACACTATCCAGTTAAAAATTAACCAAGTTTTTTTTTTTTAATTTATTTCAGCTGATTAACTTGTCAGTGACATAAACAAGATTCCCCATAATCTGTTGTATTACCATTTATATTCCATGTTTCTGTCATAGGCATGTGTGTATTGTTTAGAAATTGAGTTAAGGTACAATAGATACACCTCAACTTTCCTAACTTTTTACAGAAGAGTTCCACATCCGTAAACCAATTATAAACTTGTATGTATTCAATATTTGTTAATTTTCTATCAAATTTAAAGACGAAAATTCCATTTTAGAACGAATCTTCAAGTTTTGTTGAAAAAAAAAATGTTTAAAAGTTACAAACGTAACGTGTCAGTTTGGTTGTGTTGTGTGTTTTTGTTGCTCTGTGTGTTGTTAAGTTCATTTATATTTCATGTTTATGTCACGGAAGTATGTGTGTTTTGTTTTACAACTGTGATAAATGTATTAATGTCTGGGTTACTAGTTCAAGCTAGTATATTATAGTATGCACGCAGTCCCCTATTCCGAAATCTTTAATTTATTGATATCTAGCGCCCTAACTGAACCACAGTTCTTGATTTAATTTTGACATTATGACCGGGTGTTTTCCTGGTCGAGTTTTATTAACTTTCCTTTATTATTTTAATTTTAAGGTTCTTACCCACAGTTCCGGATTTTATTTGGATTTAATGCCCGGTGACCGACTTAGATCTTATTGGTTTTTAAGTCCTTGCAAAACCTTTTATTTATTGATGTTTATGGCACTATCTGAACCACTTGAATGAATTTTATTTTGATATTATGGCCGTTCGAAGGCGAATGTTCATAATTGTAACTGTACCAAGAAAAACGACAATTGATTAAAATGCTTTATACTTTACTTGGCGCTGACAAACCTCCAGAGAGGGTAAAATACTGAAAGTACAGAATAATGCACAGAATTACTCTTATGCAAACCCCATATATATATATACATACAAAAGTATAAAGTTGTAACATAACGAATGTATGCAATACTGCAAAATTATACAAAAACAACAGGTGAGCAATTAGGCCCATATTACAGTGGTTAGAAACAACGCCTTGTATTATGAAAGAAATAAAATAATAGCTCAGAACGTATGAATGAATATGATTATCAACGTTAAAGTGCCACATTGCAAGTTAACTTGCGATGAAATAATTTTAAACATATAAAATAAAAGTTCACTATAGAAACAGAAAGTGGAACGCCATGCGATCTCGACGGAAAACAAATAGCAAAAATAAAAATACCTGACGTGCGTTGTTTGCCGCATGATATAATTATTAACATAATATTAACTCTAATAACTCACACTTTGATGTCATGGCCTTTTGTATGAGGCGCAAATCTGTGAAAATGTGTAAATTGTTGAAGAAAATGTGCTTATTACATGTAAAAGGAAGAACCGGGGTCAAACTAAAACACAAAACGAAAATGATCTTAAGTATCCGATCCAGATACGTCACACTCCCCTCCTGATTTTGATAAAAATCATAACACATTATAGAACTTATTAAATTCAAAATTAAAAAGGGTTGACAATTGCCTTTACCAACATATGTAAATACCAACTAAAATTACCATAATAAAAAAAAGTTATGTTTTGTAACAACATTATTTTCAAAGATAAAACTTCTCATAAGACTCTGTATATAACCATTTGGC
The DNA here is from genome assembly GCA_029721355.1 of Tegillarca granosa. Taxonomy (NCBI): domain Eukaryota; kingdom Metazoa; phylum Mollusca; class Bivalvia; order Arcoida; family Arcidae; genus Tegillarca; species Tegillarca granosa. The sequence continues at coordinate 3,261,694 of CM056601.1, forward strand.
AGTCTACTGTCATGACCTAAAGTATTTTTAAAACAGAAAAACAAGCTCTGTAATTGGTCTTATGTACGTTTGACGTTTACCTTGGTTCGTAGTTCTGACCTCAGCTTTACGAACAATTCCGTCTTCGCTTTCAAAGACTCGATCTATAACTGCAAGAGGCCAATGTATACGAGGAACATCTTTATCCCGTAATACAACAACATTGCCAGGTTTTATGTTTTCTAATGGAAGCTTCCATTTCCTGCGAACTTGGAGATCATGGATGTAATCTCTACTCCATCGATTCCAGAACTCATCAGCTAAACCTTGAACTAATTTCCACTGACTCTTCAACATATCTTTTGATCCAAACTTAGGAAAACATATGTCCTGCTGAGGAATTTTATGAGTCAAAATTCGTGAAGGTGATAAGATATCGGGATCTTGAGGATCAGCAGAAACGAAAGTTAATGGTCGTGAGTTAACAATGATGCACACTTCTGCCATCAAAGTACACAGAATTTCTGAGGTAAGCTTATTCTTTTCTTGGAAAAGCATATTGTCCAGGATACGACGACAAATACCGATCATTCTTTCCCACGATCCACCGAAATGCGAAGCGTGAGGTGGATTAAATTTCCATACTGTATCAAATTTAGACAATGTTTTGTCTACCAAACCATTCTCTACAAACTCGGCCTGTATACCCAATTCTTCAATGGATCCAACAAAATTGGTCCCTCTGTCAGACCGTATTAACTTGACAGGTCCTCTAATAGCTATGAAACGACGGAAGGCATTAATAAATGAGCTACTGCTTAACTCTTCTATCACCTCAATATGGATAGCTCTGGAGACTAAACAAGTAAAGAGAAGTGCCCATCTCTTATGGCTTGCACTGCCACCTCTGGTTTTACGGACCACTACTGGCCATGGACCAAACGTATCGATGCCGACAAACGTGAAAGGTGGACCCGGAGTCAACCTATCAACTGGTAGATCAGCCATTTTCTGTATGGATGGATAACCTCTTAGTCTTTTACACTGAATGCATTGACGGACAATAGCTGGAACTAATCTTTTACTGCCTATGATCCAATAACCAGCAGATCGCAAGGCTCCTTCGGTTATGTGCCGACCCTGATGATGATTCATTTGGTGATAGTGCCTAACTAATAGAACGGAGATATGATGTTTCTTTGGGATAATGACCGGTTGCAAACATAGTCCTAGTTCTTTAGCATGTTTCAATCTTCCACCTACTCGGAGAACTTCCTTATGGTCTAAAAATGGAGATAATGAAGACAGATCAGAATGACAAGGACAATCTTTATTTGCTTTTAACTCCATAACCTCAGGGAACACTTCGTGTTGTACTATCCGTATGATATCTTGTTCTACTTCCAAACGAGTAGGACGGTCTTTATTTTGACGCTTCCTTATAACTGTTTTTATCAAAGAAAAGGCTCTGACCAAGCTATTCCAAGTGGAAAAACGACTAATTCGTTCTGCCCAACTACTTCTGCTCTGAAGAATTCCAGTTTTAGCAGACTGAATTTCCGGACGAACTTCCTTGTCAGTATCGGGCATTACTAGTGGAAATTGCTTGTTTCCTATTTGAATGTTTTGGCGTAAGAAACAAGGTCCACAGAGGTAAGTCGAATTAGGTAAGTTGACTGCATTCAAACCACGTGAGGCGATATCGGCCGGATTCCCTTCAGTAGACACAAAATACCATTGATGTGGGGAACTAGACGCTCTAATTCGGCCTACTCTGTTCGCAACGTACACATAGAATCTCCTCGTCTCGTTTGAAAGATACCCCAACACTATCTTGCTGTCGGTATAGAAATAAAACATACTCGGATCTATGTCTAATTCTTTCTTAACAATGTCCGCAATTTCAACTGATAACACAGCTGCACACAATTCCAATCTGGGTATTGTGTGTCCTTGTTGTGGAGCAACTTTTGCTTTTCCCATGAGGAAGGCAACATCCATACAGTCATCTTTAAAAAGCCTTATATATGCCACGGACGCAATAGCTTCTTTGGACGCATCACTGAAAATATGTACCTCAGCACGGATGGAGCTTGCAAAAGATAACTGAGAGAACTTCCTGGGAATTCTCAGCCCTTCTAAGGATTTCAAGGAAGTCACCCAATCCTCCCACCTACGTTTGGTTGTCTCTGGAAGTTCTTCGTCCCATTTGATTGGTCCAGAACAGGACGTAATTTCCCGAAGAAGCAGTTTTCCACAAAGAGTAACAGGTGCTGCGACACCTAAGGGGTCGAATATACTGTTGATTGTTGATAGTATTCCCCTTCTAGTAAATGGTTTCTGTTCAGATGAGATAATGAAAATAAAGTTATCTGACGAAATGTCCCAAGATAACCCTAAGCTTCTCTGAATCGGAGGTAAATCTGAACTTAAATCCATGTCCTTGAGATCCTTTGCGAGGTCGATAGAATCAAAACTCTGCAACACTGCTTTGCTATTGGAAACAATCTTATGAAGCCTAAGTTTGCCACCATCCTCCAGAGCTTTTTGAGTCCGCTTCATCAGGTCCACTGCAGTTTGGTTATCTACACAAGATGTCAGGCCATCGTCAACATAAAAATTTCGACACACAAAGTCACGAACATCCTGATCCGCCTGGCCTACAGATCTTCTTAGAGCATATGTAGCAATGGACGGGGATGGGCTATTCCCAAAGACATGCACAGTCATCTGGTAGTCAATAAGTGGTGCAGTCAAGTCATTGTCTTTATGCCATCTAAAACGGAGAAAATTTCTGTGAGTTTTCATCACTCGGAAGTTGTAAAACATCTGTTCTATGTCTGCTGTGATGGCAATGGCTTCCTTCCGAAAACGTAACAGGACCCCTAGAAGGCTGTTGGTAAGATCAGGACCAGTCATCAACACGTCATTCAAACATATTCCATTGCACTTGGCTGACGAGTCAAAAACCACTCGGATACTTCCAGGCTTCTTTGGGTGGTATATCCCGAAAAGGGGCAAATACCAGTGCTCTAAGCTTGAGGTAATTGGTGGAGCTATCTCTGCATGTCCTTTATCAATCATTTTTTGCATAAATTCCAACAAGTGTTCCTTCTTTACAACATCGCGTTTGAGGCTGTGATCTAGTGATTTGACTCGCTGTAAAGCCTGCTCCCTATTACTAGGCAAAACTGGTCTTCTTAAGCAGAAAGGAAGGGGTGCAGTCCAATGCCCATCTTCATCAAGTTTCATTTCATTGCCCATTAAATCCAAAAACATGCCGTCTTCTATAGAAAGGCCTAGAGTCTCATCTAAAGGTGTTTTCTTGAATATGGGTTCTGATTTTACAAACATGTGATTCTCACACTGGGAGAAACAAGAAGAAGCGCGACCACTATGTAGAATGGTTGTCTTGAACACATCAACTGCATCCACTTTATGAACTTTACCAAGGCAGGTTTCACCTATTATAACCCACCCTAATGGCAATTTCTGTGCATATGGGACATCAGGACCTCCATAACGCTGATCCAAAACAAAATGTGCTTGAATAACGTCTCTACTAATTAAAACTTCTATTCTAATGTCTGAGTCAACAGGAGGAATAAATTCAGTAAGATCTTTTAAGTGTGGATAGTATTTTGCAACTTCTGGTGATGGAATCTCTCGCCTGTCATTGGGAATGTTGCTGCATTCAATTAAAGATGGAACCCTAATAGATTGACTATGGTCCAAGGCTTCCACAGTGTAAGTCTTCGTAACTCTGCCAACTGTAGGAAACTTGCCTGAGCAAGTAGACAACAGGAAGTTCACATACCCTCCATCTTCCTTAAATGTATCAAGTAAACCAGGTGTTGCAAGTGAATGGTTGCTCTGGTCATCAATCACCACATATACTTTCTGGGCCAGTTCTGATTTGACCTCTGGATATACAAGGGCTGGCATAATCTTGGCACAGGACTTTCCAGCACCACCTTCAATGCCGCAGATTTGGGTGCAACTGTTTGACAGTTCTGAACTCTCCCCTCCGTAGTTTCCTACAATTTGAAACTGGGAAGGTGAGACTGATGGTAAGACTTTAGGTAACGTATTACTGCTATTTGTCTGATGGAGTGCTGAAGGGTGGTCAATGCTCTTACAAACATCACACTTAATCTTCTCAGTACACTTTTTCTGCAAGTGTTTCTTTACTCCACAACAACGAAAACATATCTTGAATTTCTTTAACAAATCCATTCTCTCTTCCATTGGTTTAGTTCGAAACTCTCTACATTGGTTTAATGTATGCTTGGTTCCATGTACAGGACATACAGGAGCTGGTTTACTTGCTTCTCCAGCAGGCATTAACTCCGTCTTCTTTACACCAATATTCAATGGAGAAGGTCGATTTCCAACTCTTGATTTGTGTGGGTCACCACGAAATAGACTGGGATCAGTACGCCACCTTGCCATGTCATATATAAAATCAATAAAAAATGTAAAAGGTGGATACACTCTACCATGAAACCTTTTGTACTTATTGACTTCATTTGACCATTTTTCTTGTAGATTTGTAGGTAAGTGTGACACAACCTGATTGATACCTATACATGAATCATAATATGAAAATAAGCTATTATAATGGGTGTCATTTTTTACTGAATTAATTTCACAAAGTAAATCATAAAGTTCAAAGAGACGTTTACTGTCACTGTTTGAATTCGTAAGTTTGGGAAACTGAGAAAGTTTGTTTTTCAAATGTTCTTCAATAAGTTCAGGTGCACCATACTGAATTTCTAGTCTATCCCATACCTTTTTTAATGCTTCTAACAAATTCCCCCCACAAGAAGCCTTAATACTTGCTGCCTGCTTTGCTGAAGCAGGACCTAACCATCTTAAAAGTAAATCAAGTTCTTCAGCATCATTAACCCCTAACTCATTAATGACATCTTTAAATGTTTGTTTCCAAGACACATAATGCATTGGGCTATCATCATACTTAACTAGGCGGGTTAGAACAATGTCCTTGCGGGCCATCATTTGGGTCATGAGCTTACACATTTCTACCTGTGATGAACTATCATTACTTTGATTGTCTGGTTCTGAACTAGAGTGAACAGAATATGTTTCATTCATAATATTTCTTGTGGGCATAAACTGAATTTTACCTGAGTTTTGCAATGGTATTGAATTATTTTTACAAGTGCTTGGAACATTATCTAAACTACCACTTATATCAGAAACATAAGTCAAAGGAAAATTGTCTTTTCTTGGAGTAGCAACAGGAGGCACAGGAATAGGATATATGTCTTTATACAATGAAGCTTTTGATTTCTGATATGATGAAATGTATGGTAACCTATCAAAACTGTTTGCAGGAGCAATAACACTGTTAACATAATGATGTAATGTGGGATTCGACAAATTTGGAACTGATGTCATTGTTTCACTATTTATATTGGTTATGTTATTTAACACTGGCACATCACATGCAGCTGCTACCTTTTCAAAAACTGATTCACAATCTTGAAATTCAACTGGTGGTGGTATGAACCCAATGTCAACACAAATATTTCTGTCATGTTCACAGTTTCTAATATCAAAATTACTAATTTGTTCATATTTAAATAAAGGTAATGAATCACTAACACTTGAATTTGAAAGTGCTAAATCTTCCAATTCTTGAACTTCTGTCTCTAATTTAATTTCTTCTTGTTTCACTGCAAGCAAAGACATTCTTGCATCCAACTCTTTTTTCTGCCTCATTATTTCCTGTAACTCTAATTCTACATGCTTGACCATGGCTCTGGCAGCATTTAATTCATACTTTTTCCTACGCAAGTCAGATGTTGTTGATGAAACACTACTTGTTCTTTGTTTAATTTTGATGTCTAATTGTTTAAGATCTAACAAACATTTCTGCACTTTAGACCTTAAAGTGTCTCTTACCAACAGATGAGAAACCTTTTCACGGTCACTTTCTAATGATCTTTGGGTTTCTAAAAAACACACAAAGTTTATAGATATATCCTCATAACATTGTAAGGACTCTAACAGATTTTTTCGAACTTCTTCTACATTCATGTCACGACCATCGACTGAACGGATCAGTGAATCAATGTCTGACTTTATACAAAGGAGTTTCTGATTGAACCAACTGACTTTGTCTTCAAGAAGTTGTCTTCCTTTCTCACTCAGTGGTCTCACTCTCAATGATGTGATGGATGCCATAACTGTAAGAGTTATTTTACTGTAACTGTACCAAGAAAAACGACAATTGATTAAAATGCTTTATACTTTACTTGGCGCTGACAAACCTCCAGAGAGGTTAAAATACTGAAAGTACAGAATAATGCACAGAATTACTCTTATGCAAACCCCATATATATATATACATACAAAAGTATAAAGTTGTAACATAACGAATGTATGCAATACTGCAAAATTATACAAAAACAACAGGTGAGCAATTAGGCCCATATTACAGTGGTTAGAAACAACGCCTTGTATTATGAAAGAAATAAAATAATAGCTCAGAACGTATGAATGAATATGATTATCAACGTTAAAGTGCCACATTGCAAGTTAACTTGCGATGAAATAATTTTAAACATATAAAATAAAAGTTCACTATAGAAACAGAAAGTGGAACGCCATGCGATCTCGACGGAAAACAAATAGCAAAAATAAAAAATACCTGACGTGCGTTGTTTGCCGCATGATATAATCATTAACATAATATTAACTCTAATAACTCACACTTTGATGTCATGGCCTTTTGTATGAGGCGCAAATCTGTGAAAATGTGTAAATTGTTGAAGAAAATGTGCTTATTACATGTAAAAGGAAGAACCGGGGTCAAACTAAAACACAAAACGAAAATGATCTTAAGTATCCGATCCAGATACGTCACAATAATCCTTTGCTAGCTTTTTAAATTATTGATGTTTTTCACACTTTCTGCACCACAGTACTCATCCGTTTTTTTTTTTTTTTAATTTTGCCCGGTAACAGTCCATAGTCTTACAGTCAGTGGGTTCAATGTATGTTCCTTTTGGTGTATTCATCCTGTCATGCATGCACTTCCTGTCTGTCTATGTTAGCGGTTAATTTTGTCAATTATATATTTTTTGTACCATTATTCAAACAAAACATCACAAGAGATGCAGGTACAAATGACAGAACAATGTTCAGTTTTATAGGGAAAAAATAATTGTAGATTTCCAACAAAACCATTAGACCTAGACCTAGTTACCAATAGCAACGTCTCAATCCAATAATAATAATAATAATAATAAAAAGTAAATAAATAAATAAAAAACTCATTTGTATTTAAAAATATGAAGTTGAAACAATCAATGCGCCCACCACATATTATAAAAACGACTCATTACAAAACTAACTGTGGACTGTAGGCGTTCACAGGGAGCTAGGGTTACATTGTAAATGTACATTGGTATGGCCTTAATGAAACATTCATGCATACTTCTTTATATAGAGACAATTTGTATTCATTTGTGAAGTGCAAATAGCTCTTTTACACTTTATTATACCAAATTTTTTTAATTACATGTTTCAGTCTTAAAAGCATTATTTATACAGTGAAACCTGTCTATAAAGGCCACTCAAGGGATGCGGCCAAAGTGGCCTTTATAGACAGGTGGCCTTTATAAACAAGTTCTATCAAGGATCATCAAAAATTATTATCTGAATCGTTCTTTCTTATTCATTTTAGTACCCAAATTAAACTGAATAGAGCTAACCATGAAATTGTTTCTTCTGTAACTTGAGATTAACCAAAAAAAATTTAATACTTTATTTTAACATCAAGTTATTCAACACCTTCAGGAATTTACAAATCCTTTGCACCACGCCGGCTTCGTAACATAAATATGTCTAAATGGTTGATTCACTCTCTCTCTCTCTCTCTCTCTCTCTCTCTCTCTCTCTCTCTCTCTCTCTCACCCTTTTTTTTTTTTTTTTTTTTTTTTTTTTTTTTTTTTTTTTTTTTTGCTATGTATAGGGGTGTTGCATAGTAAAGTTTTATTCTTAGAACGCTTACACCTGTATCAACATAATTAGGTCACTTCAGACCCAAATCACACTCTTGCTAATTCAGGCTTCAAAGGAAGTTGTTACATAATGAATTACATGGTCTAGTGATCAGAGCAGTGATTATATGTGTCATATCTAACTGTCAAATTTACTGTTTACATATCGTTAATAAAAATAACCATTAATTTTTTTCTGGTGCCAAATTCAATCGTAGTCGGTGTGGAATTGAATTTAAATCGGTGCCAAAAAAAATATCATTGCCGACATGACTTTTTACATTGGTGCCGAAATGAACTTGATATCGCATCTTGGTACGATTTCCAAACTAACGAAATAAATGTCCGTTAGCGGTAGAACGGCACACACGGTTTATTTCTCAAGATACATTTGCTTCATAGTCTGATAACACAGCTTTGATTAATTGATTTGGGTTCGTCCAACACCATAACTTCCGCAAGTTTCCTAGTACTTAATTTCCCCTTTTCAGATTTATTTAACAACTCTACTCGCTATTAGTCAATGCATTCCATTTACTATTGCCAAATAAAAACAACATCAAATATTACTGCATGTAAAAAAAAAAATTAAAATGTCAATGTCTTATCGGAATGTATGCTTTACTCAATATGGCGGCTTAGATAACATATAAACAGAATTGCATTATCGGATTTTTGGTTTTATGCCGAATAGTTCCGGAAATTTCCGGAAACTAACGAAGTTTCGTAAACATTGCAAATGGCCGCTATAGACAGTTCTGTTGAAGCTTGGGGTCGGAAAAATGGTGGCCGCTGGCCGCATAAGACAGTGACCGCTATATAGAGGTGAAATAAAGAACAAAATTCATCGGGGGGAATAAGATATGGCCGTTATAGACAAGTGACCGCTTTATACAAGTGGCCGCTAACACAAGTTAGACTGTATTATAAACAAACATATTATTATAATCACACACACACACACACACACACACACACACACACACACACACACACACACACCTTTTTCTAATGATGTTTATTTTTTAATGTGAAGTTCATCCTTGATCATGTAAATGGCTATAGGTTTGTAAACTTATTACATGTATTATTTTTATTATTATTATTATTTTAAATTATTACTAACGATTCTTAAATCAACAATTTAAATTGTATATTAACTTTTTTTAAAATAAATTTTAAAAAAGAGATTTTTCTGACGTCGTTTATAATACAATGACATGGACCGGTATATTTTTGTTTAAATACTACTTTTTAAATTTAGTACATTTAGTGCTCACGTTTTAACAATAAACACACACTGCAATAATTATTTCTATTTTAACTTGGCAAAGAGGAAAATAAATTTTACTATGTTCTCACTGCATTCCTTGTAGTAGTATGAGAAAACGTGTTACCAATTATTGGAAAATATCTTAATTTGTAACTTCTCTATGTTACTTAAACAATATATTATTTTTTTTTTACCTTACTTTCGTTTTTACAATTAAAGAGGTAAAATTAGTGGGATTTGATGTAATAAAGGTAAAAAGGTATACAAAAATTACTCAATGAACTAGATATAGAAAATGATTGTCGATCCGGTATGAAAAAATAGGACTCCGGTGCTTAACCTTTAGAGTGTATTGTGTTATGCAGTTTACTTAGTGAAATTATATCTAGTTTCTAAAGAACTTGGTAAACTGGCGATGTTGATGTTTGCTTTCTGAAGTAATTAATAGTGTATTTTAATGAAATAAAACGGATTAATGTGTACAATATTAAACGTCTTGTGATTGGCACGAGTTGGTTCCCTATCGTAATGGAATTGTCTGACCGACATTGTTCTGTTAATAAAGTCTGTTAAATGGTTTGCATCAAGGGGATTTTCATAGCAACCAAAACAAATATTAATGCATTGCACGGTAGTTTTCTGAAATAAAAACGGATTTGAATCTATTATACTAAACGTATAAATGCACTTTGATTGACACTGGGTGAAACAAAAAAAAAAATAATAATAATAAATAAATAAAACTGTCTGACCGACTCTGTTCAATGTTCAGAGTTCTAATCCTGAGGTAGAACACAGATTACATGTATCCTAAACATGTAAACGGACGTGCTTTTTAGTCCGTACGAGTTATAATGTGCATGCGCATATCCTCCAGACTATTTAAAATTAAAAGATATGCCGAGATGGGGGTGAAAAATGTTTAATTGACTAAAACCATAGTTATTGCTGTAAACCAAACAGCTTTTTGAGAGCTATGACTAATACTATAAACCAAATACTAGTAGCTCATCATCTCCAATTTGATGGACCAGAACCGTAGCTCATAATGTAAACCAAATAACGTACCATCTCTGGTTTGATGGACCAGAACCGTAGCTCATAATGTAAATCAAATAACGTACCATCTCTGGTTTGATGGAGCAAATCATGGCTAATAATTTAAACCAAATAGCTTACCATCTCTGGTTTGATTTACCAGAACCACAGCTTATAATTTAAACCAAATAACTTACCATCTTCGGTTTGATTTACCAGAACCATAACTAATAATGTAAACCAAATACAGTAGCTTACCATCTCTGCTTTGATGTTTCAGAACCTTAGTTAATTATGTAATCCAAATAGCTGAAATATTCAGTTTGATCTAGCCCAAATAGCTTAATTATTGTGTTTTTGGTTGTGTTGGATCCAACTAAGTTCGAGTTTGTTTTCAGTTATACAAAAACATTTTATCCACAACAAGGGCACCTTTTGGCCATTTTTTTATTTAAGTAATTTAGTCATTACTAATTGGTTGCATCAGCATGATTAAGGCTGTTCATATATCATGTGTAAGAGTTATTACAAATTTTACTTATCGGTAAAAAATTGCAAAACACAGTCTCAAACGATGTTGGGGCAGAGATGATAGAAAACACTTTAAAGAACATTCTTAACTACTGTTGGAGTCAATGTTTGTGACAGTGAAATATGCAAAACTTTAAAAACTATCCAACAGTAATATGTCAAAACGCATTTAGTTCAAAGGCAAACGTCTCAAACACTAGGCCAAGTCTTAAAAGAAGATGAAATGGCTAGTATATATATTCTAATTTTGCGGTTTCTCAAAGCATAATAGCAAAACAATGTTAGTTTACAGATTTACATTTTGCATAAAAAACAAATTCTTCGTGTCGAAACAACCTTAGTATTGTTTTGGAGGCATTGTTATGAATATTCTTGTTTCATTTAAATTAATCCGATTCGAATCATTACTCTAAAATTGGCATCATCTTGAAATATCCATCCTTTACTGCACGACTTCTCCATACAACCTGATCAAAACCCTTTTTTCCTGAAAGATACTTGAAACAGTTAACCTCTGTTGAACTTTTCAATCACTCTTGTCACGTGGTTTATCTCGGAGACCCTAAAACACAATGCCAGTACTAGAGTTTGGTAAGAAATATAAGGATAATCCGATTAGACTTGATCTACGTTGCATGTAGCGATTAAAGGATTATATCTAATCTAAAATGATATTTAAGATGTTCAATGTTGAGTTTGATTTAAAACACAACATGCCGACTTGTTTCAACACGTGGAATAGTATACTTTTTTACGATATAAAATCGTGTAACACTTGAAGTGTGATGGCATTAACAGCCTTTGTTTTACAAACTGTTATGCCCCACCTGATAACCTGTCAACGATCTGTGAGGTTCAGACGGATAAAAAGATCATGTACAGCTTGTCGATTTAAAGTCCATCTCTTTTATATGATATGTTTCAATCTTGATTTAAAAATCATTAAAGGATATATTGTATTGTCATTATTAACATGTATGGTCTGCATGCTCGCAAAATGTATAACCTATAGCTAGCTCGAGTTTCGTCCTAGCTATCTTAACGATCGCATCAAAAGTGTGTGTGTGTGTGTGTGTTGTGTGTTGTGTGTTGTGTGTGTGTGTGTGTGTCTTGAGGGGGGTTAAAAAAGTCTTTAATACCAATACATATAGTTTCATTCTTAAAGGAATAAAAAAAACAAATTCTTGTACCATGTTTAACTTGAGATCCAAGTGAAGTCCTAAACACACATGGTTCATTATTATTGGGACATAAAAATAAAAATTTCTATCACTTCCTCGCCTGGAGAACGGCATCTAGAAAAATTTCCATCACTTCCTGACCTGGAGAACGGCATCTAGAAAAATTTCTATCACTTCCTCACCTGGAGAATGGCATCTAGAAAACAGAGTATGGACCGGTTTACTCGGCGTCAAGATAATGTTAGGTAGTCAATGGTTAGCTTGTCTGCGGCTTATTGACTCTGTGAGTTAACGCGTTTAATCATCATGATTTCGCACTATTAATAGAAAGATCATAAATCATAAACAAATACACACACTTGTTCCTAGATTGATCTTCAATAAACTTGTTCTTGTCGCTAAAAGGTGATAAAATCAGTACCGTAACTTGGTCCTTAAATAAACCGAGGTAGGAATTGAAGATCAATCTATATATATAATGACATACAGTACCAACAGAGTCTCATTGTTTTACATCTTTCACATGTAAGGAAGGTACTATAATACAGTATAATAGGAAAGCTAAACTGGACCAGCTGTTGTAAAAATAAGTGGGATGGTTTTGTGCCATGAAAACTTGTTTAACCACGCTACTAAACCTCGTAATTCAGGTCAGAGAATAGTTTAAAAGTTAAAATTGTATGTGTGCGGGTATTAAACAAAATAGGTCTATCGTTTAACCTGGATTTTTCAGAATATTTCTGCGTTTTCATAAGTAAGATCACTGAAAAAATAATGACGACCGTCGGAGCCCCCTGCCCCCCTCTCTCTCTCTCTCTCTCTCTCTCTCTCTCTCTCTCTCTCTCTCTCTCTCTCTCTCTCTCAATATCACTTTTGTGGGAAAAAGTACTTCGTTAAATTTGTACCGAGGCAGTTGCCTCGGTTGCCTCATAGGTAGTTACGGTATTGAAAATGCTGATGCAACGTTAAACAACATTACAATAAACTTGTTTATTTTGGATACGTTAGTTACATAAACACCGAAAACATCGTAGATATGCAGACTTTTATAACAAGCAGAACTAAGGTAATATTGTTTTGTTAAAGGATTTGAATGTTAAAACAGAAATTTAATTATTTTAAAATTCTTTGGAGAAATTTACCCGCTTGTTCCTTTCTAGAATGAGATATGGTTTATGCCGCTTATTTTTTAAATCCAATTGCAGCGTGATTGCTTGATTGTTTCCGTGTCGAATGTGTATCTAAAAGTTAAAGTCCTTTTAAAATTAAATCATAAAAATAGCATACATGTACCGCAAAAGAATTTGAAAAAAGCATTTTTGTACTTAAACAGTTGTAGCCAACTGGGTTATATAATTGCTCAAAAACTATCTCAAAATGTAAAAAAAATATTAGATCATTTGCAACGGAAGCGGTTATTTATTAAATATTTAATTATTTTACAAGTCATATGTTCAGTGTAATCCTCAGATGAATTGCAGATATGAAATATTTTCCTTTGTTTGGATATAAAACGATTGAAGACAATAACTGTAAATGAAAATAATGTGTTCAGAAAAATCATCGCTTTATGTAATTATTTGAAAAGAAAATTAAAAAAAAATGTTGTACACACAAACAATTAAGAATTTATTTACAGAATATCTACGATTGAAAGGAAGATGATTATCTCGCTTAAAAGGTTAACATTTCAATGTACGCAAATGATCCCGCGTCCAATACCTCTAAACCTTGGGGCTTGAAAATTAAAAAAAATATTATAAGCACAAAATTATGTATGCCATAAATGTTTAAGTGTGAAACTCACAAGTCTTTTGTTTAAGCCCTGATTGACTTAAACTTATAAATTCTATTTTGCTAATATTCTGTATTTCGAATTCGTTCTTGCTCATTATACACAATTTCCAATTATAACAGGGCTTTATTAAAAGCTTATTTATTGTCACTAAAGAGAGATAACTCTTATTCATTGTATTGACACCAACCGAAGATTGATATAACAGAAAATGGTTAAGTTTAATAGAAAATGGTTAAGTTGATTGAACACAGGACAAAAATGTAAAATATATATTTCAGTATAAGATCTAATTTCATTTGGTAATTAGTATTTTGATTTCAATGTGATAAATTTTTAAAAAAGTTTTCAGTGACAAAATAATAAACAAGAGGCACATAGGCCTTAACGCTCACCCTAGATAATGTCCAAAAACTTGCAAAGAACTTAATTACAAAAACTTTACAGAATTCCTCAAGTTTGGAAATCCCGCAATAATTAATCAGAAATATCTAGTCACATTTCATTTGTAAAAAGCTCATATGTTTGATTTAAATATAGTACAATGAATAATTTCCTAATCATTAACCATCATCATCATCATCGTTATGCAGCCATGATTTTGACCTTTGAATATATGAACTTGAACTTTATATCAAAATGGTCGTAAATTCGTAATATCAATATCTACAATATTCTAGTGTACATGCTTGTACAAAAAGTTAATGATTTTCAAGATAATTCCCAATTTCAGTCTTCTTCTGCAGCTATGACCTTGACCTTTGAACATATGACCTTGAACCATATATAAAAATGATTGACATGTCAATACTAACAATATTCTAATATACATGCCTATACAAAAAGTTTATAGTTTTCAAGCTAATGCACAATATTAGTATTTATAAGCAAAAAATAACATCTCACGGACAACAATTCCTACATGAATTATCTTACAGTTACAAAACTTGGTACCTTGTTAAATTTTGTCATGCTGAGCATTTTAACAATGTTTTGAATTCATATATCTTTTAATATTTGCAAGAAAATTGCCTAAAACTGCCTAAATCACTAATTAGGCCATGACCTTGATTTGTGACCTTTCTTCTTTTTGAAAGGCCAAAACTGAAAATCCCATGTCATTATCTGTTCAAATAGTCAAGTTACAACAACCGGTTTGAAGCCATTTTAGGAAATTTTTAAAATTAAACGCGTATCCCATTTTTCGACCAAATTTAACAAAATGGACAAACTTTAGGCTTTAGACTATAGAGAAACCAAATATCACATCAGATTTTTTTCTCCCATTAACGGTTTCAGAGAAGATTTTTAAAGATTTTTGGACCCCTAGGTCACCCTGACCTAGTTTTGGTAGCCATGACAACGCCATGAAACCTGAATTGCATCGGCCCATATATGCTTCTGACCAAGTATCATTGAAATCTGTCCATCAGTTTTGGAGGAGAAAGCGAAAATAGGTGTTAACGACGCATGCACACACGCACGCACAAACACGCCACGCAATGCTATAAGCTCACATGACATTTTGGTCAGGTGAGCTAAAAATGATTTAGAATTAAAATAAAAGTTGTTAGGAAAAAATGCTGGATGTATCGGAACTAATCACTTATTATTATCATGTTATCAAAACCTTGCACATTATGTCAGTTAGCTGCTATTGAAGATGGTCTTTAAGAAGCCAGCCAGCAACGAGGCATCTTTAATGCAAATATAAGCTAATTGTGCATGCATACGTTAGTGTGCGTGTATTTCGAGGGCCTAAAGCACGCGCTAACGCTCCATAGTGCCTATCATCATCTAAGTTCGAATATTTACATTCGGGTAGATCATCATAATGTGAGAAAGTTTTCAGTTCGCTTTCTACAGATATGTCTACTCCGAGTTTCCCTCTGTATCCAAGAACTAACCGCTTTGATAGTTGTGAAAATATCTTGACTGAGAATGGGAGGTTGGAGATTTGAAACACAATTAGACAACTCTCTTCGCTAATTTTATTTAATTATCTACGGTAACAAAAACCAGTAAAGATAAATACAAATTGTGCTTTAACACACAACGTATGTGAACCAAAACCTTACTTAAAAAGCCAGCCACTAAACAAAAATCATTCGTGGAATAATAAACAAAATCCCCATAAACCAAAATTTGATGTTCTTTAAAATATCAAGTTGAAATATGTGACTAAGTGGTAAAGCATCGAACTAAATAACTACACAATGTAGTTTGAACTCTGTCGGAACCACGCATTCCATTATCCTAGCCAAATGTTTATTCCATATAACTACTAATGACGCTACTGATTAGCCACTCTGTCAAAACCACGCATTTTGTTACCTAGCCAGATGTTTATTCCATATTATTACTATTCATGTAAATTCCTTTAATAATAATTGCATCAATACTATTTTGGCATATTTTTTATATTGAAATCAATGGGAGCTTGTATTATGCCATCGCATATAACATGGCATATTACACGCACGTGAGTAAGGATGCGGAGCTTCCTGTTGTCACGTGATGAAATATGGGTGGACTCACAACCATATATGGGACACATAATTCACAATCGTTACTGCGTTTGAATTGTAAGCATATTCGAACGTTCAAGGAATGCCTGTTAATAACATAGATTGTAAACAAACTTGACCACGGCACTTTACACAACCAAGCGGTCCGTGATTCAACTGAAAAAGACAACTCCCGACAACAATCAAACAAACAAAAAGATATCAGTAATTTATTTGGAACCGGTTTGTAATTTGTTTACAAAATTTCAATTCAAACAAAGGCATTCATAGTAATAATAATTCCTTTCGGGTCGTGCATTATGCCATCTAACCTTGGGATATATTTTGGCATACAACGTGGAAGAAACAATGTTATTATATAATGACTACTGATGATGCTACTGATTTGCCACATGTAAGGGCATTGTGTTGGTGAGTCAGCAGCCCTTGACTTCAGCCTTGAAAAATGTTAACTAAAATGTTATTTTCAACAATAATAAAGGGGAAATAAGACACGAGTTTTTAAATAATCTTTTTTTATTCTTGCTAGCAAAAACAAGTTGAATAAACTGTTACAATTAAACTAAAGTTAACGAGGAGCGTAAGTAAAAATAAAATATAAATGGAACTGTCTTTAAAAAAATAAACAAAATAAAAATAATAAACTTTAGTACATAACAACCTTGTTATTTTCATGATTGACAACCAATTATGTCAATGACCTGATCTAAGTAAATGCCCCATTTTAAAATTCATACAAAATTTTAGCATATTTGAAATACTAATTTAAACAATAAATATATACCCACGTCACATTGTTTTATTATAATGCATACTGGTTAAAACATTAAAAGTATGTTACTGAAAAATCGTTTATTTTCGCGATAACCATTTTTTGTGATTCCAAAAATATAAATTATCAGTCTGTTTTTGTGGTTTCCGATTAAGAAAAGTTATTTTGTTGATATATATCAATTCGTAGATCAAAATATCCATTAAAACAACGAAAAATCGGGATACCTCGAAAATTACTGATTTCACAGTCTTTTCCAATTAACTGGCTCTGAATAATAATGTGTGTAACTTTTCCTCTACATTTGTCGAAAACAAACCTATATTTATAAAATATAGCTTTGTCTAGTATTTACAATCAAAATATTCTAATACAGTTGAAAAGGTTAATTGCCAACATAAATATCGCTTTTCGGGTAAATAATCATTTTTCAAGTTTCAAGATTGGCTTAAACACACACACACACACACACACACACACACACACACACACTGCCAAAGTACATGCAAAACCAATTTGAGATGAAGCACTAAATGCATTACATAAATTTACATGAAATATTTACCAAATTAAAAACAGTAATACCGATGTAAACAAACAAAAATTGATACAGGAGTATACAGATCTGGTTTTTACAATATCACACTTTTTATATTTGATACTGAATAAATGGAAGTTTGAATTAAAAGATTATATGAATATTTCATGTCAAAGCTTCAAATTGCTTGACACATCTTATTTGATATGTACAAGTATATATAAAAAATGTCTTCCATGAATTTCAATATGTTACATTTGAAACTTCTTGAAACCCGCAATGGAACCAAATAGTTTGGTACATAATAAAAATTGTACCGTTTGGGTTATATCATGAAATGTTTAACCAACGTACATTTATGTCCCAATAACATCTTCTGTCAACAACAATACTTCCTGTGCAAAAAAAACAGCGAATCTAAATTACTCTTGAAGCTGTTTCTAAATAACGGTTGCTTTACAACTTAAGTAAGCTAGTTTGGCTATCTTAAGACAATTTTCAATTCGGAATACCTCAGACTTTGTTACTTGCATCGTCTTTTGGTGATATGTTTTCCGTTGGAGCTGGGAAACCATTCGGAACTAAATCGGAACTAGATTCACCGGAAATGTTTGAACTAACAGACGTCCGCTTCTTTTTCATTAAATCGGTAAGGCTAGGTTGCATCTTCTTTTTGCTTTTAACTTGCTGGTTCAATAAAGCTGAAATAAAAGATTTATGTTAAAAGAGTTGTCTTATTTTTAGATGAAAACGAAGCTCATGTGAAAAAAAAAACGGATACCAGAGCACGAGCGCAATGGAAAGCAAATGCGTTATTGAACACGCCTGTATCTGCGTCATCGTTATACGTCATTTAAAAACAATAATCCTCTCATGTGTATTTTTGATGCAAAATTTTGATAATATTGCCAATTTAACAAAAATACTAGATTTACTTAAATCTTTTACTACTTACAACGCATGAAATTAGCTAGTCAGTTTTGGATAAGACAGGGTCCAGATTAGAATCTTATAACATAAGTCCACTGTCAATTTTTTTTATAATTATAGAAAGCTTAAATCGTTAGCGGCCCATTTACCAACCATGATAAAAAGAGTATTGCTTTTTCATTTCGATGTATCAAAGTAAAACCCTTTCAAACATTCATTCAAATAACGGTAATGATAGTAGCTTTGCCACTTTGTGATATTGCATAATTATTATTTCTATATTTTGTTTATTGGTATTTTGGGGTAAAAATATAAAATTAGGCACATGGCAATATTTTTTCTCCCCATGTAAATCCTGAACGTGCATTTTTTGCTAGCAAAAAATAATGTAGGATATGATTATTTCTGTTGTTTATATTGTTTCTCCTTTATGAAACATCTGTATAAGATGCTAATTTTTCATACTTCTGATTTTACGTACCTAAATGTTGATTTATTTTTGCTTCGGGTATTCCAGCCGACATTGCAAGTTTCTTTAAAGTTTCAATACATTTCTGAAAGAAAATACAGA
The DNA here is from genome assembly GCA_029721355.1 of Tegillarca granosa. Classification (NCBI taxonomy): domain Eukaryota; kingdom Metazoa; phylum Mollusca; class Bivalvia; order Arcoida; family Arcidae; genus Tegillarca; species Tegillarca granosa. The sequence continues at coordinate 3,280,860 of CM056601.1, forward strand.
ATACAGAGTTTGCATGTCTAAAATGCATTTCACTTGCATAGACTTAACAAGATTCTACTAAAAGACAATTTTATGAGCATTATGATTAAACAAAAAAATTTGAGGTCCATAAAAATGATGATTTTCTTGTTAGTATTCTTGTGACATGTGTTTAGGCATAATACGTTACCAAAACAGCAACAAAAAGAAATAATGTATTTTGATAACATGCCAGATTGGCAACATATTTTTTTATTACCGGCAGTTGTTGGAGCTCTGAATATTATTAAAACTAATAATGTTAATTATTAGTTGCTTAGTAAATATGATTAACCTAAGTATAACGTTATATCTTCGAACAATTGTGCCGACTTTGGTCATGGAAAACGTTTCAATTCCGATTTCCCAGAATAACACGACACAACTGTTTAGGGATAACATTGATTTGTGCGATCCTGAATTTGTCTACACAAATGTTAAATATCACGTGAAACAATGTCCGTTTAAATTTTTACTGGCAGATTTGCATCTTGTACATCTAATTGGACATCTCCAATACACATAAGTGTTTCCTTAGTAAGCAACTAGACGCTCATAACCTTTCACGATGAACAGTATTTTATATATATATTTATATATATATAATATTTATAAATATAAACCTCAAAATTCTTTTTCTCTGCTTTGATGTCTTTAAGTTCATTTGCAATCTGTTTCTTCTGTTTGTACATCAACTTCATACGGAAATGTTCATGATCAATGACAGCTACCACTAGACCTAGAATAAGAAAAAGTGAGCTCATACTTGAGTCATGATTATCATCTATCAGTTATTTAAAATCTGCATAGATCTTGTGATCAAGACCAGTTTGACATTCATTCATTCAACAAAGTGTACAAGCAACTCAAATATTCCGATTTTTCTCTCATCAATACTGTAAAAAAAGTTCTATGAAACAATGTTTTGTTGTGTTCAACAAACCTACACTAAACAATTTAAATAAAACATTAGATATTCAATTTTAACTGTGTAATATCTTAAAATAGACAATAATATTTTTTTAAAAATCAATGTTTGGTTTTGTTCAACAAAGCTAAACTAAACAATTTAGATAAAACATTAGATATTCAATTTTTACCTGTATTGTCTTAAAATTGACCTTGAAATATTCCCGAATTTGAGGTGAGTGTACACTCAACTGAGTCAATGATTGTGAAACTTGGGCCATATCATCGTCAATATAAAATTACTTGCAACAATGGAGTTCACCATCAAACCACGTGTTCCACCAAAATGTTAATATAGCTCATTTATTTCCACAGGATACAGAATCATATGTCAACGTTATGAAGTATAATTGACGTTACTCAGGAAATTTGCAATGTAAACATATCAAAATTGATTAACAAGAACATTAAGAGGTACTGATTACTTAGACAGCCTGCGGATGCGATAGTAAACGAAAACTTCTTTAACATTTTTTCGGACATCTTAAATTTTTCTCACCTTTCAAATAAAACAAATCGTTAGAAAATGTAGAATTTACTTAAATCTTTAAGATATAATTTATATCAACTTACTGTTAACAACTCGAATAACTCTCCAAGGTACCAAGAAAGCGAGAATAATAACAAACTCCTGAATCTTATAGCCGCTTAGACCTTTCAGAAAAACTAGATCGACGATAAAAGATCCCATTACAATTAAACCATCGAATACCTGCGAAATAGAAAGTAAAACAAAGAAAAATAAAGAAATAAAGGTAAAATAGAGATAGAGTCAGTGTATTCAGTCACGTGATTTAGTCTAGTGTAATAAATTTTGTTATGTATTGCGTATAGTACTATTCCAGTATCGTTCGTTTCCATTCTGGATATGAGTATCTGCGTAGGAATATGAGAAATGACACACTGTTGTAATAAAGTAGTTCTTAATAGACGATGCATGTTGTGTTTTTGTACGGAACATTTCTTGAATACACAACAAATTTCTATACGTTTATCCACAATGATCAATAGCACTGTCTGTATCATATCAAGTTCATTTGTCAAAACATATATATGTGTGGTTCCCGGAAGCATATTTCTTGAGTGTTGGGGGCAACGTCTGTTTTATTTTTGTATGAAAACTTTGATACACATCAGTGTATTAGGGCTGTCTTAAAGTTATAACAGATTAACAAATTTAAAAAGGATTAATTTTGTTCTTAAGCTTAATACATTAAAGTGAAATATCTCATTTACTGTCATTGCGTTTTTATTTTTTAATGCATTTTTAAATGTCTTTGGATGGCATTGTACTATTTTTGGTTCGCTACAAATACATATCTTAGACTTTTGAAATACATACCTCCAATTTGTTTTCGAAGAAATGTTTACCATGACAAAATATCTTGAACATTGTCTGAAAATTAAACAAATATACAAAAATTTAATTATTTTATTTTTATCTTTTTTTTGGTCAAAAATCAAGCGAATTTATTAAAAGCTAAACTTAAAATTATATTTGAAAAAAAGAAAAAGAACCTCAAAGCAAAGAAGCAAACATTGAAAGAACGTAATTTTCAGCTAAAAACTTGTATTTATTACCAGAAAACGCATCTAAAACATGGACAAAGTCTTTTAAATAACACAACAGAATCAACTGCGCATGTACAATTGCAAATAATGAGTTATGTCCCTTTGCTCACTTAAAAAAGGTAATTTCAAACAGCGGAACAAGCCAAGAACAGACAAATACGTATTGCGATTAATAGTAACTTGGTTACCGACAGTAGGCAAATAAAGGAGCAAATGTCTAGTGGGGTTGTTAAGTTGAGGACACCCAAAAGACAAATAAAGGAGCAAATGTCTAGTGGGGTTGTTAAAGTTGTGGGCCCCAAAAGGCAAATAAAGGAGCAAATGTCTAGTGGGGTTGTTAAAGTTGAGGATCCCCAAAAGACAAATAAAGGAGCAAATGTCTAGTGGGGTTGTTAAAGTTGAGGACCCCCAAAAGGCAAATAAAGGAGCAAATATCTAGTGGGGTTGTTAAAGTTGTGGGCCCCAAAAGGCAAAAAAAGGAGCAAATGTCTAGTGGGGTTGTTAAAATTGAGGACCCCCTAAAGGCAAATAAAGAAGCAAATGTCTAGTGGGGTTGTTAAAGTTGAGGACCCCAAAAGGCAAATAAAGGAGCAAATATCTAGTGGGGTTGTTGAAGTTGTGGGCCCCAAAAGGCAAATAAAGGAGCAAATGTCTAGTGGGGTTGTTAAAGTTGAGGACCCCCAAAAGGCAAATAAAGGAACAAATATCTAGTGGGATTGTTAAAGTTGTGGGCCCCCTACTTAAACCTGAAAGTTGTCTACTCAAGTTTCATTGATAATTCGATGTAATTGTTTCATTTTCATTTATTTATTTATTTATTTATTTATTTATTTTTTTTTATTGTTATTTTATTTTTTTTTCGAATTCGGAAACTTCAACCTAGATTAAAAGTAAACTTTATAGTAAAAGTTACTATAAATAATAAATTGTAAATATGTAACCATAGAAAATCAAAATTTTTCGGATTATTTATTTAAAAAGAAGGAAATTTGTAACTAAAACTATTGGAAACTTCTCAACTTCTAAGTCTATAACCAAAACCTATTATAACTCAACTTAACAGTTTAAGCATCAAACTAGTCATGAACTATTTAAAATGGATTATTTTCCTGTATATTGCAATTGTACTTACCTCTGCCGCAAGTATAGCTAGAATTGTAATACTCGCTTTGTGGAAAGCATGTGCTATGTCTTCTTCAATTGTATGCCCATGTGCATGATGATCATCGTGGTGTCCATCTGTATGATTGGACGAATGTGAACTATTGCCATCGCTTCCGGTGTTATGATCGTCTGCTACACTAGCTGCTCTTTTTCTTCTTCCATTTGCATCATGAGACGTTGTTATATTCAAATCGTTGTATGTTGTAGTTTCCGGAACCGTTGTAGTTCCCGTTATCCTATTTGTAGTGTCAGTTCCGGAAGCATGGTGGTTATCTACACCATGCCCCCAAGTTATATGAGCGGTCAACAACTGACTATATAACACCTCTATCTGGTCATCTTTTAGATATTGGAGATCATTTGTATACTTTGTTTTCATGTCCTTCACAAACATTATTCCCATGTTCTCTGAATTTTCCAAAACCCCTACGGAAAATAGCAGTTTTATGAATTAATGAAGAAAAATGGTATTTGTTTTAATTAGAAAAAGAAGACGAAGAAGGTCGTACATCGGAAGCAGTTATTAAAAGTTTGAGTAACGACCTATGATTGACTTGAATTTCAGACAAGGAAGACGATTTGATAATAAAGGTCTCAAAATTATACTGTTGAATCAATCATCTACCACAGAAGCTTGTTACAAATTGCTAACTTCTATCAACACACACATAAGAATTAACTAATTTTGCCCCATATATATATATATATATATATATATATATATATATATATATATATATATATATATATATATATATATCCTAAAATATTGTTAAACAAATGACATACTTGCATTCTCGACACTTTTTCCCTTTTTTGATATATAACTTTCTATAAGACTTTTAATGGCTGCATACAATTCCACATTCAAATAACATTTTAAAAGGAAAGTAAAAGCTCGTGCTGATGGCCGCCATCAAAACTTCACTTATTTTGTTATTTTTCGTTGGTCCTATAAATTTGGGACGTGTACACATTTAGATGATGGTGATATGAACTTTTTTTCAGTCTAAGCTAAGATTTTGTAACGAGTCCCTTTGTATCCACAGTCATTTCTATAACTTGTGTATATGTTTGGCTTATGTTTTTATCTATCAAACTTTTCGGCCCCTAGTGTCACTGATGAGGAATGATTTTCCGAAATGTGCACACATCAAAAATCAAAATTTAACGAGTATTTGCGTTATATATTTAAAACTACATGAAACAAGTTTTTTTTTCTTTTTTTCATTTCTATTGACTTTGTTTGTTGCATATGTAACAAACTATGCTAATTTATTTTGTTTTGTTGCATTCTAGATACGTGTAAAAAGTTTCAAAACTTCGCACAGTGGCACATTCTAACCAGCAAATCAGAAACAATTGCATTATTTCAGGAAAAGCATATGTTTGTGAGTTCCTGTAAGATGACTGCATTTTCTTCACGTGAAGCATTAATACATCAATGAGTAGCGGTCTTAAACTAAAATGGCTACACCAAAAACATTGCTACGACCGCAAATCGACAACATTTTCTTTTGTCACATTACCTGTTCATTCTCAATTAATTTCATAGCCGCAAATAGCGGCAATAATGCTGATGCGACTCTAAACAAAAACTCACTACTCACTCACTCACTCACTTATCACTCACTCACTCACTCACTCACTCAGTTAATTCCATTTAAAAGTTTCTTATCATTATTTAGGTTTTGTAAGTATTTTATGAATAATAATACCTTTTAAATAGTAGATATCCAAAATAAGTTCACCCAGTACCAGAATACAATCCAACACATTAAGTAAAACAATGGCCAATAACACGTGCTTACTGTGTAATACTTTCTCTCCTTCACGCCGAACTCTAAATAATAAAAAATAAACTTAATAAAAAGAGAAAGAAGGAGAACATTACATTGTGACTAAATGATTATACTTTTGTTAGTCAAAGCGACCAAAACAACATAGCAATTAGCAATAGCCTTTAAAATCAAGACGTCTAACCACTGTGGGTTCAAACCCGATCGACCGCATTTCATAAGGTGTTTTTGTATAACGTAGAGTCCTTAACTGGTTGACTCGGTACCAGTACAGTCTGCTTTGTTCATTTGCGACATTACAGGCGAGTGACCTAGTACTCTAAAGGTCGCCATAAGTGTGCATATGTACAATAAAGATCAGAAACACTTGCATACTAACATGAACTTGTGTTAAGATTAATTCTTGAGGTTAATTAAAATTAATTCATCATGAATACTAGAAGCTTAAAAATTGCTTGTGCGAGGTAAAACATCATATCTCAAGATGTGATAACAGCACGTTTTAAATTAAACTTCCAACTTTAGAAACTGTGAAGACAGAATGTTAAATATTTACTCAGTGTTTTATGAGAACTTTACAATGTCGCTTTTTTACAATTCTTGGTATGTACTTATCTTTAGCTGTTATTGATAGAAAATAGAAAACCTAAATCAATATTTTTTCACATAAACCCTATCCTACAACAAAGAGACCAAACCATGCGAGGTACAGTAGGGGTTAAGTTGAGTAATGGTGTTTAACGTCCGCGAGGTACAGTGGGGTTGAATTGAGTAATGGTGTTAAACGTCCGCGAGGTACAGTAGGGGTTAACTTGAGTAATGGTGTTTAAAGTCCGCAAGGTACAGTAGGGTTGAATTGAGTAATGGTGTTAAACGTCCGCGAGGTACAGTAGGGGTTAACTTGAGTAATGGTGTTTAACGTCCGCGAGGTACAGTAGGGGTTGATTCGGTAACTTACTTTCCTATGACTGTCTTTGGAGGAGCTCTATTTTCTCTTTCTATTGTCTTTTCCAAATCTTTTTCTGTTTGTTCCAGAATCAATGTGTTAGCTCTAACGAAGGACATAGACCCTTCAGCCAATGCCTAAAACATAAAATAAAGTTATAATACGGCAAAACCACTTGCATTGCAAGGGATATCTAATTCCTTGTTTATCGACGTGAATCAAAAAATTTAGGAACAGGAAACAGTTTTACATCGGTTTCTCAATTGTGATTTAAAATTCTTATATTTTAGAATTGTACAGCTGTTCAAGAATCGAATTTAAGGTGGCATGTTGGAGATCAGTTTAAATTGATATTATCTGCATTTAGGTTTGTACAAAAATATTCGTAGTTCCTTAAAAATGAAAAAAGGCTACACTTAAGTTCAGAGAAATCTTAGCTTAAACAGGATTGTGAAACAAGGGTCTTTGTTTTATATCTGCTTAAGACAACAGTAATTTTCTTGTTAACTGTAATACATTTTGCTTTCAAACGTAAGCATTCCATTGGGTTGTCTCCCTTTGAACTTTAAAAAACTGTCATACACAAAAGTGTTATATGTTAAATTTTTTAAGTGGCAAAAAAGGTATGCCATTTAAACCATATGTAGTTCAATTGTCCAAAAGTTTAATTTTAATCTTGTAACACGATAAGATTCATCGCTGAAAACTGCACAAGTATTTCATAAAGAATCTATATTTTATATAATATTAAGTTATAAATATATAACAACGTATGCTGTTAAAAAAGGTTCTAGTTATCTTGAAAGAAAAAATAATAAATACTAGTTGATCAAAAAATAATTTAAATGTGACAGGTCAGCACAGCCTTTTTATAGGGAGACAACTCTTGTGTAAATGAACATCATTGAATAATATTCAATTGTTAAATTGTCAAACTACTCGTTAACAAAACATCACAAAATTGGAACTTATGCATCAAATAAAACAAGTTCTGAATTCGAATATAAAAACATGCTTTGTGTAAGCGGTGTTGCGGGCTTTTGCTAGTTGTATGCTGAGCAATGTTGTTAGGTGTTGCGCAAAATTTTGAGGTCTTCCGCGGTGTTACAAGAAGTTGCAAAATTTTAAGCGTTGTTGCGTGGTGTTTTGAAGTGTTTTGTTCGTTGTTGTGAGGTGTTGCGGTTATGCTGCGCGGTGTTGTGGCAACTGCTGTAAATGTTCTCAAAATTGCTCTCCATCTGAGCATTTAAATGCACATTGGTTAAAATAAATAATACTTACCATCAACCCCTTCGTGTTCTTTTTCTTTTTGAAACACAACATCTTGGTTATTTTTTTAACCTCTTAGAATCTACAAATAAAAAACAAAACTGGTTTTAATGATTAAAAAATAATGATTTCGTTGCTTTGATTTTTCATGTAACCTAAGTTTTCAATTTTGCAATTTCTCGTCCATTTTTAACAAAGCAAAGTAAAGATTTAAGCTATCTGCAGTGTTTTAATAAACATTTTGGACTGTGTGTTAAATTCGAATTCACGAGTTAAGGAGAACTTTGTTGTAAAAATTGTAATCTAAGTATTTGAAGTTCGAAACGATTGAAGGTATATGACATGCACCTTACAACATGCAGTAAAATTAATGCAATATATGCGGTGCTAAAATACAACAGTGATATATCACAACACACCACCCTGTTTTTCATAAATTGATGGTTTTAAATGGCTATTTTTATTGTTGCTAATTCTTATATGGTTCAGTTAAAAGTTCACCTTCGTCCTAAAATCTTCAAAATTTTTCATTCACACCTAGAAATTTACATATCACGTTTTGATGTTATATAATTTTTTTCATTGTAAATCACGGTTTGTGATTTTTATTTTGTTCACTTAGTCATAAAGTGTCGACATTATCTGTTTTTATCATCTTTTCACCACAGGTATCTTAACCTGGGAAGGTGTTAAACATCATCAATTTTATGATTTTATCAAAATCGCTCGACCTTCTCTATAATTAAATAGTTATAAATAAGAATCAATAAAATAAACATGTGCAACGATCCATTTCCACATTTGCATGCTAAAAAGTACCACTGGTTTTAGTCCTCTCTGTCAGTGTATAGAAGTTTTTTCTCCTGATGGAGTGCTATCTTGGCATGTGGGGTTCGAATCCAGGCCGGGTCTGACCAATTCTTGAAAATTGATAGTGTTTGTTCTTTCTTCAAGCACCGGCATTTATAAATGAAAGTCACGGGGTCTTTCGGAGAAGATCTTAAAAACCGATGTTCGTTGTCACGACAGGCGTGGCACGCTGAAGAACCATCCCGCAACTTGCCATAAACTTACTGCAAATGTTAATTAAATTTCAGCCACTTCACCTATAGCTGGTTAATTTCTCGATATACATGTAAGTGAAATGTTCTTGACTGGGACGTAAAACCCCATTAATCAATTAATTAATCAACCCTGATGGAAAATCTCCTAATATTGACAATTTACATTGTTTAACAAGTGATCATACCATTTAAATAAAAACAAAATACTATTAACTCCCCAGTAGCGATACCAAAGCTATTGATATCCCGTATATTAAATCACCATTGCCTCAGCAACAGCAATATCTGTTAGTAAATAATTTTGACACTCTGGTCGGTTGATTTTAATTTCAAGTGCAGTACTTTTGTATTTTGAATTTTTACAAAAAATAAATATTCAAAATTCTGCATATGACATACTAGTATTAGTACAGTACTTTTTGAGTTTTATATCCAATACATTAAAAAGCGCTATATGACAATACATTGTCATTTGTTAATTTTTAATCTTTCATTTTATTTAGACGTTTAAAATGAACACATGGCGAAAACATTTTCACACACACACACACACACACACACACACACACACACACACACACACACACACACACACACACACACATAATATTTGACCTTTATATTCACCATAGACACAGATAAGTTTCAAAAAAATATTTTCGGTTTAACCTAAACCCATTTATCTATAAAGACAAAACGTGACAGTTTTTGTCATGTCTGAAGTGTGGAGAGGTCTGCAGTTATACAGTGGCCGTCATCAACGTCATAGAAAACTAATCTGTATGTTCGTTTATTGATGCACTCAAATTTTGATGAAAAAACTTTCCACAAAAATTTCCAAATAAATAAAATAAAATAAAATATACTATAATAAAAGACATTAAATAAAGTTGTCAAATATTACTAAAGGAAATGATAACTGATTTCAACTTCATACAATTACACTAATTTATGAAATACATTTTACGTCATTCCTATGACGTCATTTGATCTTTTACATTAGAATTTCTTTTTGACTAATATTTGCTCCCATTTAACCCAAAATAAAACCGCAATTAACGAAACAGTCTAAAAATAAATCCAGACTTTATCATATACACTTTTTCGATTAATCTTCTTTTGCATGTTAATTCCCTAAATATGTCAAAATCTTATTAAAAAATAATGCTTAACTGATTATATATAGTTTTGACACCTAATTGACAGCATTTCCTTTCAAACTCAGCATGCCATAATCCAAATCTCGAATAAAAGAAATGAGGGTCAGTAAATAAAAAAGGGGACACGTGGTCTTGTCGTCACATGCTCGATGTGGATTATTATATTCCAGTTCATAAAAACAGATCACAGATTCCCATTTTTTTGTGTTTGTGTATATATATTTCATTATTTTATTATTATTATTAACATCTCTCTCTCTCTCTCTCTCTCTCTCTCTCTCTCTCTCTCTCTCTCTCTCTCTCTCTCTCTCTCAGCTTCCAACTCGACGCAGATCCTAGTGTCAGAATGTTTATTAGTTTACTTGCTGAAGTTTGGTGATATTCTGCACACTCCGACACTCCGGTTTATCCAAGTAAAACCATTTTGGATGAAAAAATAAACGCAATTACTACTACTACTACTCTCTCTCTCTCTCTCTCTCTCTCTCTCTCTCTCTCTCTCTCTCACACACACACACAATCTGCGTGTCAAATTTATTTTAACTTAACCGTCTATGCACTCCTTTTGATTATTTTTTTGTTAATGCATTGGAGAGTAGCACACTAAAATCTTTTTTTTTAAATATTATAGATAACACTTAAAGACGAGGGAGCTAATTTTTTATGATATAAACCATGTTTGTAACTTTTTAAATAAAAATCGAACACCATACGATTTAAATTTATAAACATATTACAAAGAATTGTAATTATAGATAGTTCACACATTCAAAATTCCTTTGGAGACTGAATTTTAGCTAATTCATTTCAACAATACCAAGTTCTAAAGAAACTGAACAAAAGACGAATTTCTTATTTAACTTATCTTTCAATGGAATCCGTATTTACATTAAAATCGAATATAACAGCTTACTTTTTTAAATATTAATTAAAGTTTGAGTTTTAAAAATTCTACTTACGTATAACTTTCAGTTTTATCCAATGAAGAAAACTATTTCCAAAAATAACACGAGACCCCCGTAAAGAAAGGAAAAAATTTAATTGGAAATTGGACTTAAAGGTCGTATAATTTTGCGTCATAATGACGCAATTTTTGTTTACGCAATCTTTTATAAAATAGACGATCAGTCGTAAGATTTTGTTAAAATAACGGATAATACAACAAATGCGGCCGTTTAGTATATTTGTAGCAATATTGTGTAAATCCAAGATTATCGCTTTGCTCGTATGATTGGGCTTTGAATTAAATTTTATTGATCCACGCTATTAATTATTGTACATTTTAATTGGAAAATATAAATAATCGTTTTACTAATTAATTCACGTTTTTTTTTTCCGAATTGGCATTTTCTCAATCGTTCTCGACGAACACAAATAGCATTCCACAACATTTTTTAAAATTATTTTCTTTTTCTTTTTCTTTAAATTTTCTTTTTTCATGTTTTATTTTTTTTCTTGCTAACATTTAACCATTTTCGACAGCGACACAATAAACAATGTTAACAACTTACACATTAAGTAATTATAAACCAGTATGATGAATTTCAATTAAAATTAACTGGATAACAGTTGTCAGCCAAATTTTATTTTTATGTTTCATTGTGACATGTTTAAAAAAAATTCTACATGGTACCATTGTCATATTTTAAATTTTTAAATATTTCATTCAGAAAATTAAAAAAATTATAATATGACACCATTACGTATTAACAGCAATTATGCATTCATTCATTCATTCATCCGTCTTTTAATTAATTAATTAATTAATTCATTCATTCATTCATTCATTCATTCATCTATTCATTCATTCATTCAAGCTTACCATGTTTATGTTAAGTGTAGTATTTTTAATTTTTACTAAAAGAAATGCAAATGTATAAAAATAAATCTGTACATGTCGAGAATTATGAATGGTGTATTTTTTAACTTTAATAGTTGCATTTAAATAGTTTAATTCAAAAATAAATTCACCATTTTTTTTAAATTTTTGTTTAAATGCAAATGGTGTGTGTGTGTGTGTGTGTGCGTGTGTGTGTGTGTGTGTGTGCAGTTTTAAAGACATACCTGAGTTAGAAAGACGATGCTCCTTTAAGCATTCCACAAACAAAAATAGACCTTGTCCTGTAAGTTAACTCTAGAAATAGAATTGAAACGGTCAGATGAACAAACTGTATATTCCGTAAACCAGACTTTCCTGTTTGTTCAGAACCGATGGAGTAATTCAACAATTAAATGTTATTTCATAACCGGTAAAGCTTCTTTTAATTATTTTATATATTTGCCAATACAACTTAAGTTGAAGCTGTTATCTAATTAACATAACAAGAAAATAAAAACCTTGTGGTACAATTGTAACAAAGAGAAGAAAAAACCACATAATTGTATTAAGAAGAAGTATATAATTCATATTATCATATATTTTTGTTATATTATAGTTTATGTTAGAATATTGTCTTTCTTTATAATTCAATTTAACCCTTGATGATACGGAATCATTCACTTCGCATATACAAGTCATTGCAAAAAAAATATTCAATTTTAAAATGTATATTTATTTGCCTCAGAATATCATAATTGCAATGGGAGTGGTTTTTTTTTTTTTTTTTTTTTTTTTTTTTTTTTTTTTTTTTTTGCGTTAAAGTTTTTATACAAGACAACTGAGTTTTAAACAAAACTTTTTTGTCATTGAATAAGTTACGACAACAACAACAACAATGTTGTTGTTGTCATTGTTGTTGATGATGATGATGATGATGATGATGATGATGATGATGGTGATGGTGGTGGTGGTGATGATGTTAGTTGTAATTTTTAGGTGAATTAAATTAAGTTGCAACTTTCTTTAGCTCATTAATCAGACATAATTTGTTTCAAATATAAATACATGAAATTAAAAATTAGCACTTTGCAAATTAATGAACTACAATATTTCATAAACGCTCAAAAAACACCTGTCATTTTTGTCAAATATATTTCATATAACTCCATTTTATGTATGTGTTATTTTGAGATCTAATTCATTTATTTTACATATTGATTCTGATTTATCAAGCATTAAGATATTCGCGATGAAATGTCGTTTATAACTCTACATTTTGAGTCACTGTATTTGCTGACAGAGAAATTTGTTAATTTTTATTAATGATCTGCGCATCCGCGATTACCATAAAATATTTCTGTAGAAATAAAACTGTTGCTGTTATGAGGATTTTACATGTTAAAAAACAAAGCAAATGGTGGATTCTTTTGCGCTTACAACGAAATTTGTCACCAAAAACGTCACTTCCGGTGTAAACAACGCCATTTTTGACATGTAAAATCCCCGTGGTAGCAACAGTTTCCGTTAATAAATTTTTATTTACGTTTATACCGAGAAGGTAGGTTTTGATATGGTAGAGTAAGCAGAGTGTCCGAGGACATGATATACCTCTTACAAGATAATTCAAAAACTTTCTTAAAATAGTTTCCGAGTGGGTTGCAACTCTAGGTTGTGGAAGGCACATGAAATAACAGATAGACATTTCCTTTGAAGTTCTGTTAGGAAATACCCTTAATTGTTTTATACCTCGGGTTAAAATCTTGGTGTTTGAATGCGTGCAATAAATACATTGATGCTTATTGATGGTGTCGCCTTGACTAAACACCTACCTCACTATGACCAAGATCCTTAACTGTGGGTGGGGTTTGTAGGAGTGACCCATACGCTAGCGCTTCAAACCACTTGGTCAAGACAGGTCCCTTTAACATAGAGTTGTTCAACTTATTAACGTTAGTTTGACTAGTTTAGTCCAAGGTCATTTGCGAACTTAACGAATGTATTATTCATAGTTCAAATATATTAGTGTGGTCATTCAATGGATCAAAGATAGAACCTTAATTTCACCAATACATATTCCGAGGGACAATTTGTAGATATAATGATAAAAATAAACTTTGACTTTTAGATGGAGTATTGATATTAATATCCTTTGACCATGACCCGAAAAGTAATGAAAAATGTTTGTTATTAAATTGTCATTGTGATATTTCAATCAGATACAATCAGCATGTATATTACTGTTAAGATACGTTTCGCCCGCAGATAAAGAACAGCTGTAGTCTTTTGTTATTCTTTAAAAAAAAAATAATAATAATAAAGAATTGTTGCTTAGCATCAGTAGTTGTTCAGCAATTCGCGACAAAAAGCAAAGTTATCAATCTCCATGGATGAATTTAAGTGCATCTTGCGAGTGTGTATTATGGCCTGCCTCATACTAGCGTGCACTAAGGGTGAATTTTTAAGGTGCTACCTCATCGAATCAGTATACTACAAACAAGCATACAATTACCAAGTTCCTTATCCTGACAACTGGTAAACCAATCGAAACAAGTCCTCCTATTACAAACTGTCTTATGTAAGACCCGGCCGGGGTTCAAACCCTCTTCCGCTCTCGAGACGTGTGTTCTACCACTGACTTACCGAGGCGGTTTTCATAAATGTCATCAAATACAATAGAATTATACATGAAAGCAACAGAAACAGATATTACAGAAAGCGATCACAGACACACCACAACAAACATATAAAATAAGAAAAACAAATGAAATGAAAGAACAAAAAAAGACGAACGCATATTATAAAAACTAATAGATAGAGTGTTACTGAAGTCGGTTTCTTGTGCTTAATTTCCAATTTAGTGTTTTAGAATACTATACAATGTAAGTAAGTTTAGACATACATGTAAGTGATAATATTTGGTGCCCATCAAAAGTATGGAATTAACAAGGTGTAGAAGTCTTGTGTCGTGAATGATTCTGTGTATGTTAAATGGTATTGATATTGCATCTACTGATAATCATAATATTGAGCCATAATTGTTGTGCATGTTGTTGTTAATGCTAATGTTGTGTTGTTGTTGTTGTTGGTAGTAGTAGTGGTGTTGTTGTTGTCAGTGGTGGTGGGTAGTAGTGGTGGTGGCAATGATGTTTTTTGTTTTAATAATGTTTTGTTGTTGTTGTTGTTGTTGTTGTTGTTGTTGGTGGTGGTGGTGGTGGTGGGTAGTAGTGGTGGTGGCGGTGTTGTTTTTTGTTTTAATAATGTTATGTTGTTGTTGTTGTTGGTGGTGGTGGTGGTGGGTAGTAGTGGTGGTGGCGGTGTTGTTTCTTGTTTTAATAATTTTTTGTTGTTGTTGTTGTTGTTGGTGGTGGTGGTGGTGGTGGTGGTGGTGGGTAGTAGTGGTGGTGGCGGTGTTGTGTCTTGTTTTAATAATTTTTTGTTGTTGTTGTTGTTGGTGGTGGTGGTGGTGGTGGGTAGTAGTGGTGGTGGCGGTGTTGTTTCTTGTTTTAATAATTTTTTGTTGTTGTTGTTGTTGTTGGTGGTGGTGGTGGTGGTGGTGGGTAGTAGTGGTGGTGGCGGTGTTGTTTCTTGTTTAATAATTTGTTGTTGTTGTTGTTGTTGGTGGTGGTGGTGGTGGTGGTGGTGGTGGGTAGTAGTGGTGGTGGCGGTGTTGTTTTTTGTTTTAATAATGTTTTGTTGTTGTTGTTGTTGGTGGTGGTGGTGGTGGTGGTGGTGGTGGTGGGTAGTAGTGGTGGTGGCGGTGTTGTTTCTTGTTTTAATAATTTGTTGTTGTTGTTGTTGTTGTTGTTGTTGGTGGTGGTGGTGCTGCTGGTGGTGCTGGTGGTGGGTAGTAGTGGTGGTGGCGGTGTTGTTTTTTGTTTTAATAATGTTTTGTTGTTGTTGTTGTTGTTGTTGTTGTTGGTGGTGGTGGTGGTGGTGGTGGTGGTGGTGGTGGTGGTGGGTAGTAGTGGTGGTGGCGGTGTTGTTTTTTGTTTTAATAATGTTTTGTTGTTGTTGTTGTTGGTGGTGGTGGTGGTGTTGGTGGTGGGTAGTAGTGGTGGTGGCGGTGTTGTTATTTGTTTTAATAATGTTTTGTTGTTGTTGGTGGTGGTGGTTGTGGTGGTGGGTAGTAGTGGTGGTGGCGGTGTTGTTTTTTGTTTTAATAATGTTTTGTTGTTGTTGTTGTTGTTGGTGGTGGTGGTGGTGGTGGTGGTGGGTAGTAGTGGTGGTGGCGGTGTTGTTTTTTGTTTTAATAATGTTTTGTTGTTGTTGTTGTTGGTGGTGGTGGTGGGTAGTAGTGGTGATGGCAGTGTTGTTTGTTTTTGTTTTTGATAATGTTCTTGTTCTTGATAATGATGTTATTGTTGATGTTGTAGTTCTTACCATGTTCACAATAAGCTTTCAATTCAATCACAATGGATTTTCAATTTTAGCAAGTGCCTTTCATAGTTTTGAGAAAATCAAAGTTAAGAGCGAAAAAAAATTTTTGCTATAGGCATTGAAACAATTCTACACACACTTTATCAAAATACTGCAATCATCAGTGAGTTCAGAGCAAAGTTATACAGTACAGGCCTGTCGAAAGTTAAACACTTTAGTGCCGAATTAGTGCCGACTCGGCACCTCGTCTCGGCCCCTCAGCAGTTATGTCTCGACCAATAGTAATCAACAGCTCGGCACCTTTTCGGCAGCTACTGTCCATCGCTCGGCTGTTTTTCGGCCACTTTTTGACTGCTCGGCACTTTTTCGGCTGCTCGGCACCTTTTCGGCAGCTCGGCTTCTCGGCAATTTTTCGGCCACTCGACTCCTAGTATCTAGAAAACATCACTTCATTAAACATGCCTGCAGTTACGCGTATATCGCAATATTTTAGAGAGAAAATTGTGAGATTATCTAACTCTGGAGTAAGTTAAAAAGAGATAAGTAGGAAAATTAGTAGAGAAGATAGTATTTATATATCAACAGTATCAGTGAACAAGTTTCTGCAGCGTTTTAGACGACTTTTTTTCTAAATCAAAAGTTTGATGACAGGTGTTGGAGTCTGGCTGATCTCGGAGACAATGTGTCTAAATAAAACATTCTTTTGTCATGGTACTGAGAAGGTTTTGAACTTCGTGTATTGAAGCCAGGTATTTGATTATGACAGGGATTAACAGATTAGGATTATGACACCTGATGTTTACCTGTATAGGTACATTTAATGACTGAATTAAAACTGCGATGGCAGAAGTCCAGTTTTTTGTTTTAAATCCCGCTCCATAATGGAATATAAAAGATTTATGCAATTCTGGGGGGAAAATCACATATCTACTTTTCCGTCGTCGATATTTTTAATGGTATTTATTTATTTATTTATTTATTATCTATTATTGTTTTTATTTATTTATTTATTTATTTATTTTTTATTATTTCAATTATTATTACTTTAAAATTTATTAAGTTATTATTTAATTTATTTAATTTGCACTTATATTCCTTATCATTAACGACTGATATATATATATATATATATATATATATATATATATATATATATTATTATTATTATTATTATTATTATTATTATTATTATTATATACAATTAATCTCTCTCAGATGTAAATTGCTGAAAAAAAATCACATATGTATGTTTTCCACCATCCGTTTATTTAATGGTTTTATTTATTTTATTTTATTTTATTTTATTTTATTTATTTTTTTTTATTTTATTTTATTTTATTTTATTTTATTTTATTTTATTTTATTTGTTTTATTACCATTATTTTTTAAAATTTATTATTGTTTTTTTTAAAGTCTTTATCATTACCGATTGATATATTTTATTATTTTAATATATATACAGTTAAACATTAATCTCTCAGATGTTAATTGTTAGATCACTCGTTAGCTAGTGGCCGAGACTCGGCTACTGAGAGGCCAAATGAACTGCCGAGTCGTGGACAGTTCAAAGTGCCGAGAAGCCGAAAGAGTTGCCGAGACTCGGCTACCGAGTGGCCGAGCTGTGGACAGTTCTAGTTGCCGAGGGGCCAAGAGTTGACAACTTTTCGGCCACTAGCTGTCCACAGCTCGGCCCCTCGGCAGCCGAGTCTCGGCTCCTTTTCGTCAGCTCAGTGTTAAACTTTCGACAGGCCTGTACTGTATGTATAAAATAATAGGGTTAATTTCTTTCTTTATTTTCATTTTTTTTCTTTCCTTTATTTTATAAGACACAACCACTTAGCAGTTTTGTTTAGTTAACTTGTACGGCGGTTTAAGAGTATGTATTCTGGGTATAATCATATTATGCAAGTAGGCAAGTCATAATTTGCACATAAAATGTTTGAGTTACAACTGGTGAAGCGACTTAGCAACACACTTTTTTTAACAGTTTAAAGTCATTATTACAGTAATTTATATTTAAATTGGATGAAAAGATGCAAATAGTTGTTAAGTATGGAGGCAGATTACAGACAATTTTCATTGCCTTCGGGTCGAATGAACGTAAGAGCGATAACGTAAAACGACTAAGGAGGCAAAGTTGCGAATGCGAATCAGCGAAGACGAAAAGCGATTGTTTTTTCGCTTCTTATAAACATGGAGACGAGAAGCGATGATTTTTTCGCTTACTAGTAACATCGAGACGAGAAGCGATGATTTTTTCGCTTACTAGTAACATCGAGACGAAAAACGATAGTTTCTTCGCTTACTAGTAACATCGAGACGAGAAGCATTTGTTATTCCGCTTACTAGTAACATCGAGAAGAGAAGCGATAATTTTTTCGCTTACTAGTAACATCGAGAGGAGAAGCGATAGTTTCTTCGCTTACTAGTAACATCGAGACGAGAAGCATTTGTTATTCCGCTTACTAGTAACATCGAGACGAGAAGCGATAGTTTTTCGCTTACTAGTAACATCGAGACGAGAAGCGATAGTTTTTCGCTTACTAGTAACATCGAGACGAGAAGCATTTGTTATTCCGCTTACTAGTAACATCGAGACGAGAAGCATTTGTTATTCCGCTTACTAGTAACATCGAGAAGAGAAGCGATAGTTTTTTTCGCTTCCTAGTTACATCGAGACGAGAAGCGATAGCTCTTTCGCTTACTAGTAACATCGATTTTTTTGTAATTAATCTTCTCCTGTCTGATGCCTTAGATATAACCTACTTCTACAAAAAGTTAACGATGTGTTGAAGTGTTGAGTAATGTTATTTTGTCCAAGTCAAGAATTTTTCACTCACATCGAGGCGGTCAGTTCTGGTATGTTGAAAAAAAAAAAAAAAAAAAAAAAAAAAAAAAAAAAAAAAAAAAAAACCGGAGTGTTCGGAGATAACCGCTGTCACTCGGCAAGTAAATTGACAAACTTTCTCAAACAAGAATCTTCTCTTGTGGAATTCGAACCTAGGCAGTGAAACTGTTCAAAATGGGAGAATGAGAATAAATAAAAAAGAACAAAAATAATGATAATGAACTTACCACACTAATGTGAACAACTTAAATCTTTTTAACAGCATAAATTTGAACAGTTTATCCTTTTTTAACCAGAGCATGGAATCACAGATAAATATATGATATCTGATGACACAGGGTTAGATACACGACTAATCCATGAGAGAATGAAAACCAGTAAACCATCAACCAAACCTATAAAATTTGATATTTTTTCTGCTGTTATATTTATCACTATGCCCATAAATTCGTGCGATTAAAACGTTTCTAAAAATAATTTAAATATTACAAAGATAAAAAAATGATTAAATAAAATAAATGAATGGATAAAGAAAGAAAAATAGAAAGAAAGAAAGAAAGAAAGAAAGAAAGAAAGATAAAAAAATTTTCAAGTAAAGAAATTTAAAAATTCTGTACAAAGAGGTAACAAGTAAGCATGTTAAGTCCATGAAATTTGCATACACATTGATCTTAGCGTGCAAATCAGGTTAACGATGTCCCGGCATAAAGGCAACGCAGTGCTTAAGCCGTAAAAAACATAATACAAAATACAATAAAAAGGTCATATCAAAGGATTAAATACAAATGTACGAGTAAAATTGGAAGGATCAGAAATATTGATAGAAAGACATCAATTTGAAATATTGAGAAGGCTTAAATTGTAAATTGTGTCGTACAATGAAGCTAAAACTATAATATATATATATATATATATATATATATATATATATATATATATATATATATATATATATATATATATATATATATATATATATGTATGTATGTATAGGCCAAGAATAGTGATAATCTTTCTGCATAGAAAATAGATCATATACTGAACAAAAAGTTCAAACACGGTTAGATTTGAAATAAAACGTCGTGTATTTACTTGGCATAACTTTTTGAAATCTAACACATAACGTTTAATTTAAAATTTTAAACTTTTTGTTTAGTGTGTATATATATATATATGTGACAAACAATTATTTTTGAAAAATAATACTATTTATTTACTTTTGTTACCAGATACCTTATTACGAATTCGTACTTTCAAACTGATTAAATCATGTGGGAAATGATTTATCAAAGACAAGATAGCCTTATTATTGATTCAATGAGACATTCTGAATTATGTAAGGTCTACAAAATGAACAAAACAGTTATTTTTAAAAAATTGATACAATTAATTTATTGTCTTTTCTTACCTGATCCTTAAGTACATTCGTACTAAATAAAATGATCAAAACATGTAGGAAATTATTTAACAAAGACAAGACGATTGAGTCATTTAATTTAGACAATCTGAATTATGTCAGATCTACAAAATAAACAAACAGTTATTTTTGAAAAATTGATACAATTTATTTATTGTCTTTCCTTTCCTGATCCTTTAGTACATTCGTATTAACTCAAAATGATCAAAACATGTAGGAAATTATTTAACAAAGACAAGATGATTGAGTCAATTGGACAGTTCTGAATTATGTAAGATCTACAAAATAAACAAATAACAAAATGATCTTAATTTTTGTGAAAGATTAAATCTCGGAATACATAAGAGTCTATATTATTCTTGTAGATCCTATATCCAAACAAACATTTTGAAGACTCCCTTTGGAAACTTCACTCATTGAATCACATGTATTTTTTTGATATCGTCTTTTAAAGATTTCCAGTCAATTGCAAACTGTTAATAAAAGAGAAAGATACAAAAAAGAATTTATTTAATATATTTATTTAATATATTTATTTATTTATCTTTTTATTTTATTCTTGTAAGATATAGATATATATATATATATGTATTAGATTGAAATACAAGTATTGTTTTGTCGGCAGACCTAGTACTTGACACTTGACACATGGTATGTACTTGAATAAATACTTGACTTAAATAGAAAAACAAAATTAAGTTTCTTTTTTTTGAATTTGGATGTTCCTAGTATGTGAAAGATAGCCGGTTCTTTGCCAAATATCTTTTTTACTCCTTCGGGTACTCCTGATTCTTCCACCATCCAACAACCGACCTCGTTGTAAGTGAAAGAAGCTTGACAGTGGGGGAAGAGGGGGGGAGGTAAAACACCATTATTTAATTCAACTCCATTCATTGGGAAGAAACTAATATATAAATTGAAATAAATGACTGAACTCATGAAAATATACGGTTGTTGTAACAAATAATGCGTGACAAGGCGTGAATATTTATACCATTAGCTCTATGTTTTGAGTTTTTCTAGTCGCCCATATTTACTAACAATTTGTACATAAGCTTGTTAATGGCCTATATGTATTATGTCTAGACGTTATGGTGACTTTTGTATGTCAACCAATACCTAGGATGATCGTAAAAGATAGAATATCTATCCCAAATCTTTTTCGCATAATAAAACACTTATCGCTTTACTGATATATCATCGTAAAGACGCAAAAACATGAATTACTGATAAATTTACATTTTTAAGTGCCGATTTAAATCGAGACAGTGCACGTGGTATCATGTATATCTATGTAACATACGGAGTACATAAATATTTAAAATAACTAAAATGATACACTACGTTGCAATTCGGCTTAAGGTTTAATGCTTTCAAGATTTCATTTGATTTAGTGATGTTTTACGATTTCGATTATGTTGAGACGTCACCAGCTATAGGTAAAGTAGCAGAAATATTGACCTTTGCAGTGCGCTAAGAGCTTTGTAAAGGGGTGGTCCTTTATCTTGCCACGCCTGCAATGACACAAGGCATTAGTTTTTAAGGTCTCCTCAGAAAGATCCCGTGACTTTTATTTGTAAATGCCGAGTGGTTAGCGAAAGAAAAGTCACTACCAATTTTCAAGTCTTGGTCACACCGGGACAGGGTTCGAACTCCGACTTCCCACATACGTAATGCTTTCAGGAGAGTAAGTGACTGAGATTTGTTAAAAGCTCAGTTTAAGTGCAGCTAATGGCGGCTTTAATGCTTACAGGGAATTAATTTCCCTGTTTTCATTTTGCATATATATAGCTAGGAGTTTATATAAGATGTTGTATATGAAATTGTTATTCTGAATGTGATTAATATAACTTTATCATGAAACTTTTAACTTTCATAATTACGTTTACAAACGGCTTAGAAATGCGATTCTTTTTTTAAATTGAAATATGAAATAAAGTGTGATTATGCATCCAAATAAATTTTGCTTATTTTCTTCTTGTATTGTCAAAGCTACTGTTATGAATTATAAGCGTGTGTCAAAACTATTGCTTGTTTAGACGTGCGTTATCTTAAATATATTAGGTGGCCGAGTTGTCTAAAGAGTGCGCTTACGGATCACAGTGCCTCACACCGCCTGGTTTGTAGGTTCGCTTGCCAAAGGTCGGTGGTTTTCTCTGGGTACTCCGGTTTTCTCCACCATCCCAGAACTGACCGCATAGAATTAAGTGAATGATTCTTGACTCGGGCGTAAAACACCATAACTCCACTACACTCTTGAATATATATAATGGCTACAGATACTGAGCGATTGAACTTTTCACATCAGCAAGACAGTACAAAAAATTCACCAATATGCAGTGCAATGTTCTTTTTTTACATTGTATTAAAACAATTTAATTTGATAAAATTCAACAGTAGCACATGGCAATAAGTAAAATGCTTACTATTACTAAAAATGGACATAGGTTTTTAATCGTTAAATAACCAGCTTAGAATATACAACAAAAATGGTATGTATGTCAACAAATAAACATACTTAGCCCAGTGAAAGATGAGCTGACGTTAAACGGAGTGTTGTGTTACAAAATTGTTTTTAAAAGATCTTGTACACGTTTATATAACATATATTAGGATAAAAATAAGAATGTTCATGGTAATTTTATTCTTGGTTTTATAAGGATGACGCACCAAGATTTTTTTTATACAATTTATGAGTTATATAAACCTTTTAACAATGCTGTAACAAAAAGTTAAATATATACCAAAATAATAATAAAAACTTCCAAACAATTAAAAATTATGGCAGTATTTTGTTTCAACATGTAGAGATAAGATCATATTACACGTATATGTAATACAATTAATTAATCTTCTCTGTCCGAACGTGTTTTACATCGTACCTGATTGGTTGATTGTTGTTTTACGTCGTACTTGATTGTTTGATTGTTGTTTTACGCCGAACATTAACAAAATGAGCTTGAAGTTTACCCAGTTGAAAAAAAATTCAATCAACACACATTAAGACATGTACTTTGAACTGACATGAAGGACAGATGAGAAAAATGTTCCATTTAATGGTGCTCATAAATTTCTTTTTATTTTCCGCATAAGCAAAACTAATTTGATACTGACCTCGCTAATCTAATTGTAAAATTTTACACTTTGAAATCTGGAAACCTGGGAGAGAGAGAGAGAGAGAGAGAGAGAGAGAGAGAGAGAGAGAGAGATGACAATATCAATGAAAACTTGAATGGGATTAAAGTACATCAGACTGAGAGAGAGAGAGAGAGAGAGGGTGTGTGTGTGTGTGTGTGTGTGTGTGTGTGTGTGTGTGTGTATGTGTGTGTGTCCAAAAATATCTAAAGCATATTAATCATGTTGTAAATATATTCACTACTTACATCAGAATATTCCTATTTCTTGTTCAGAGTAAGTTAATCTTATGATAAAAGCTTATTCTTGATTTCGTTTCTTTATTTTTTTCTTTTCACTCATTAGTTATTGATATCGCTGTAATTCCTTCTAATTAGATCACCCGGGTAGAATGTGATTGATGTGAATTGTTAAACATGCTAGTGTACTTTTCATCACTGGGACAGATAATCAATGCTTATGAAAACATTGTGGTGTAAGTCCGCACTGATTCCGTTTACTCAATTTTCTCATAAAATCGAAAATTGTTAATTTTTATTAATAATCAATTCTTTTTTCAATCAGTGAATAATGTCAGCTGTTTAAGAAGTCAGCACGATATTTCTTAAATGATTTTTTGAACTTATTTATCCCGCAAATCAACAAAAATAAAGAACATATTTTCTTACCATTTGAACTATATATTTTTATAGTTTCATACCATATATGCTTTATTTTAATTTATTTAACATTTTTGACACAAAAAATCGAGTTATGTTGACAAAATGATGTCTATAAAGTCTAATCCCAGATATTTTTCCATTTTTTTTATCGAGACGATCAGTCCAGGTGTGTTGTAGTAAACTGTAGTGCAAGGAATTAACACCAGACATTCGGCAAGGTAAACTGGCGAACTTTTTTTACAAAGTTGGATTCAAACGCAGGAGGTGAAACGTACTCTGATCCATAAACGCGCATTTAAAACTACTCGGCTACTACGAGTCTATCTACAATAAAAAGGAAGCGTAGATAGCAACATAATATCCGTTTGGAAGATGCTGAAACACCGAAAAACATGTAGATTCAAAATAAAAACAGCATTTAACACATTCAACTAAAATACGTTGTAACCCCTCCCCTACGGATATTTTGTAGGGTAAGCATTGTTTCGAGCAAGCAGAACCAGATGAGTTAAGCACACTATGTCCAAACGTTTTACCGTGTCTTCGAAGTGTATGTTAATTAAAGCAATAAGTTGTCTATGGACTAACCTTTTGTTGAAAACGTAAGTTTTAATCTGCTCCACATTTGACAAATCTATACAGTACAATGTTGATTTTTTAAGCATGATTTGTGGTAAAATTGCTGCCATAAACCATCCAAAGTCATGATTTTTTTTAAATAAAAGATCTAGTTGAACAGTTTATGGTATAGTAGAGGAAACCAGATTGGTCAGAAAATATCACCGATATTCAGCAAACCGATTGATTTTTTCCACTGTAGGATCTGTTCCGAGTTGAAATCAAACCTACACTCGGTACGTTAAGATTTCCAATGATAAGCAAATCTCAGCTACCGAATTCCAAATATGTTTTTTAAATCTTCAATAAAAGAGTGAAACAAATCAATTTCATTTCCTTTAACAAAGAGCCATCAACATTGTGAGGTAATCAATAACTATTGTATAGGTGAATTCCATTATAGGATTAAAAATGTTGCAGTATTAATTATGACCCAAGAAGCGATAAAAAAATTCTTTGGGTATGTTCAATAAACTGGAATATTGTAGACAAAGAGGAATGGACATTAAAGCGTTTTTCTAAGAATACAATATCTTGGATAACATGTCAGGTTGGTACAAAAATAATACGTTTGAATAATCTACAAAACATGTCAGGTTGGTATAAAAATAATACGTTCTAATAATCTACGAAGAGTTTGTTAGTCTTTAAAACGTCACTAAATTGATATAGCACATCTTGGTTTAATTAATTTTATTTATTATTTTTACACAAGACAATATACAAAAACAATATACTTGTATAGAATGTGAAATAACTCTGAGTATGTACTAGAAGTATCAAAAAAGCACTGAGTTTGGAACGGGATTACTAAAGTAGCAATGAGTGTAAAATGGAAAGTTTGAAATGAGGTCACTAAAATAGCATCAAGTGTGGAATGAAAGATTTTACATTGAGTGTGAATTAGAGGAATACGTATATATTATTGATCGGGAATGGAAAAGATTAAATATTGATGAGCATGGAATGAACGAACTAAAATATCCCTGAGTGTAAAAAATAAAACTTAAATATCAATTAGTGTCGAATGAAAAAATTAAAATATCAATCAGTGTGGAATGGAAAAACTAAAATATCAATCGGTGTAAAATAGAAAATCTTAAATATTCCTGGGTGAATAGAAAGATATATATTATAATGAAATGGAAGAGCTAACACATCACTGAGTGTGAATTGGAACAAAAACTTAAATAGCACTGAAAACTAAGGTGAACTATAGAATGGGTTTAAGTATCGCTTGTACAAATTAAACATTTCGATGAGTTGAGGGGAGACTGTATAAATCATGTTTTAAGAATAACGTCATTCTACGTCATAGATTGTACACCAAATTATATTAATTCATATTTACTAAAAATGAATATTTTCGCAGTTTAACAGAATAGTAATCGGTCATAACAAAGCATAACATGAGGTGTCATTTGTATCCCCATTTTGTCAGTATGGTCACAAAAAAATCACAACTGAGTTTTACCGAGATTTCCTTGTCATAGACCCCCGGTAATGGACCGATTGGTCTGTGATGCTTATCTACGGCATTCAGTGATTTTGCCCATGTAATGTATAAATTCTGAATTGCCTTTTTTGTTTTGTCAGTTTCTTGTTGCTTTAGTTGTTATGTCGCCTTTTCTTATATTTTGCTGTTTGTCATTATGCTCCATTTTATTGCAACTCTTCACACTTCGTTGACTAACATGGTCTTCAGTTTTAAATCTTAATGTAAATAAAACAGGTATCCATCTGTTATTATACAAAGTATAGATTTGTTTTTTCATTAAAACATGCTATTAGGGTTTTAACTCTGATATCTTCACTCGAATTCATGACTCAATGAAACGAAACTATAAAGCATTGAATTCAATAATAGAAGAATCCCTTTTTGCGTCATATTTAAAAATAGCATTCACATGCATACATTTTTGTTGGAATTCAATTTAATTTATAACTTGAGATAATTTATTGTAGAATCAAATAAAAAAAAATAAAATCTAACTCAAACTGGGTCAAAATCACGACAAACATTTCTTTTTTGTTTAGCAGCCTTTTTATCCTGTGTCTGTTATTTGTATGTGTTGACCTTCTAAACTTAAATAAACACACTTTTCCAATGATGTGCCTTAAATAATTATAGTCTCGAAGATGAACATATGTTTATCTAAATGCAGTTGCCATATAACACCGTTTTATGTAGGTCATTTCCATGTTTATATGGTTTCAAATAATGCGTCGCGTTTTTAGGAGATAAAAAATGCCTAAAGGTTATTATTATCACCATTTTATAAGTTTTATCACGGGTAAATATCGGGTTAAAGGAATTTAATGATTCTTATTCAAACATTATTTTGTATGGAAAGCGATATGTGCCATGTAGAAATAATAACAATAATAATAATAATAATAATAATAATTATAATAAGAAGAAGAAGAAGAAGAAGAAGAAGAACAAGAAGAAGAAGAAGAAGGAGATAATAAGTCACAAAAACGACTATTTTTTTTTAATGTGGCACGTTTAGACTTTTGACCAAATTGCTAACGTCTCCGGTTTGATGAACTTAGAACCATAGCTTACAAGGTAAACCAAATTGCTCACGTCTCCGGTTTGATGAACTAGAGCCATAGCTTACAATGTAAACGAAATTACTCACATCTCCGGTTTGATTAACTAGAACAATAGCTTACAATGTAAACCAAATTGCTCACCTCTACGGTTTGATGAACTAGAGCCATAGCTTACAATGTAAACCAAATTGCTCACGTCTCCGGTTTGAATAACTAAAACCATAGCTTACAATTTAAACCAAATTGCTCACTTCTACCGTTTGATGAACTAGAGCCATAGCTTACAAGGTAAACCAAATTGCTCACCTCTACGGTTTGATGAACTAGAACCATAGCTTACAATGTAAACCAAATTACTCACGTCTCCGGTTTGATGAACAAGAACCATAGCTTACAATGTAAACCAAATTATTCACGTCTCCGGTTTGATGAACTAGAACCATAGCTTACAATGTAAACCAAATTGCTCACCTCTACGGTTTGATGAACTAGAACCATAGCTTACAATGTAAACCAAATTACTCACGTCTCCGGTTTGATGAACAAGAACCATAGCTTACAATGTAAACCAAATTATTCACGTCTCCGGTTTGATGAACTAGAACCATAGCTTACAATGTAAACCAAATTGCTCACCTCTACGGTTTGATGAACTAGAACCATAGCTTACAATGTAAACGAAATTACTCACGTCTCCGGTTTGATGAACTAGAACCATAGCTTACAATGCAAACCAAATTGCTCACGCCTCCGGTTTGATGAACAAGAGCAATAGCTTACAATGTAAACCAAATTGCTCACGTCTCCGTTTTGATGAACTCGAACCATAGCTTACAATGTAAACCAAATTGCTCACGCCTCCGGTTTGATGAACAAGAGCCATAGCTTACAATGTAAACCAAATTGCTCACGTCTCCGTTTTGATGAACTCGAACCATAGCTTACAATGTAAACCAAAGTGCCCACGTCTCTGGTTTAATGAACCAGAGTCATGAAGCTAACAATAAACCAATTTTCTTACCATTTCTAGTTTGTTTACATATGTTTCTCTAATCGGTCCCATGAAACCTAATATATATATACCTAGTTAAAATTTATCATTGTATGCCAACAACTGTAGAAACCCTGGTCTAGCTAGAATGCATAATGTTCTCAAAAATTACGTCAAAAACAGGTAACGTGTACAATTCCCATTCTATAGAAATTGACATTTCCGCCTGGGCACCGGGCGGGGCCCAGCTGATTTCAGCAGGAGTTAGTTGCCACATGAACAAATACTGGGAGACTTTATATGCGATATCAACAACGATCTTAAATTATTTTATATGTATGACGTATTTTTTTTTTATTTTTCCAAAAACATTTATAAAAATCCTGATATCACTGTTTACGTGTTTTTTTTTTTAAATATTACAGGTAACCTTCAAAACTTATTCAACGTTTTTTTTATAATGTCAGACATGAGCCTTAACGATGATTTTATCACAAAAAAAAAAATTTGTTCACACAAAAATAAAGACAGATAGCATCATTCTTCTTTCATTGTGAGTAAAGTGATGACGGCTTTAATGGACATTATCTATTTTTAAACATGAAAAACATAGTTATTTGTCATTTTATGGTCCTAGAATTTATGCTAATTCTTTGTACCTCTTGATATCTTCAATTGATAAATAAAATCATAACAAAATGTAAGTAGATATCAATGGAGATTTGACAAGGTCGTACTTTGAGATTTTTATATCAGTATGTTTTTTTTTTTTTTTTTTGGTAAAATTTTGGTGCCCTATAGTGACAGAATGTAAGGTGACGGAAATAATCACAGTGACCACAGATCTAAGACTTTATTTATTTATTTATTTATTTGTTTGTTTGTTTGTTTTTTCAAATAAAATACATTTCCACATTTGGCTAACTACACTTGATTACATTATTTAAAAACCAAAAAATCTATTTTGAGACTGTTGAGAGGGGACGGGACCTCTGTGGCGAATGTTCTAAATTGAGCGTTTAAGGATCATTTCTTTTCCCGAACTTTCCCCCTGATACTCCGATTTCTTTTACCATCTCAGAAGCAAGATATGATATTTTAATAATGTGAGTGGGGGTGAGTGAGTGAGAATCAGAATTTCAAGAAAATTCAAAGAATTCCGTAATCTACGAACCCAAATGAAGTCAGAAAGTGGTAATATATATACGTATTTATATTGTTGGGATAAAGCCGTTGCATTTCCGATTGATTTGTGTTTTTCGTAAATAATATGATTTTGCGAATTTCAGCCAGAAACACATCCATTTCTCGTATGTTAGATTCTTATTAAATAAAAAAGAAGAAAGTTATGAAAAAATGAGCTTGGCATTTAACATGTAAAAATACAACAAATCTTTTACGTACAGGTTACTAATTTATAGAATCTATTTCGCTGGATTATGTTTACTTTAAACCTATAATGGAAACTTTTACCTAAAATCATAATGCAAGATTATGTAAGCAATGTTAGTTCACATACATGTACCATTTTGAACTTTTTTTTTATTTTAAATACGTATGTGTTACCACTAAATATGCAACAGGCGAAAAAGTTCATACATGTTTTAATAAAAATTTAAATGTTGTGTGTTATATATTACCACAAGTCCATCCAATATTGCAAAAAGATTTCTAAGTTTTATATTTATAATACTTGAACTTAATGGCTTACACGATTATCGATATGAATTTAAACCTGTGTAGCTCATTAGTTTGTGTCAAAAATATGAATATTCATAAACAAATTTTACCCGAGTAACTGGCCTCAACATAATACATAAATATCCGGGAAGTTTTCAAAATAGATTTAACGAGTGGTAAATGAAATCGACAAATTTGTGCTAGACACGATGATTTGAAGTACATATTAACTAGACGTGCAATTACGTATTGAAATAAACGTTTTTTCGTGTTAAAAGAAAAGTACATTTAAACTTTTTTCGTCTTGATTTCTTTTTTATTGTTACGAGGAAGCGAAATTTTACTTTAACAATATTTAGCCTGCTGAAAAATTCTTTGGTATTTATTAATAAACATATTTATTTATTTATTATATATTTTCGTTCCATCATTTTAGACAAAAAAATTATTTATTTATTAAACATGTCATTTTAAAAATATCTTATACAGAAAAAAATGCTTAATTTTGAAAACAATATCGACATAGTTTAAAATGTGTTCAAAACCTTAAGTATTATTGTAAAATTTAAGAGTTTTTTCCGCTTTATGTGATTTCTCAGTCATTAGTGTTGTAAAATTAGGCAATATTTTGCAATAACATTACGCAACAAAATAGCCAACTCCATAAAAGCTCGGTTTTTAAAATCCTGATCAATTAATCCGCTTACATGAACCGT
Organism: Tegillarca granosa; assembly: GCA_029721355.1. Taxonomy (NCBI): domain Eukaryota; kingdom Metazoa; phylum Mollusca; class Bivalvia; order Arcoida; family Arcidae; genus Tegillarca; species Tegillarca granosa. The sequence goes on from CM056601.1 coordinate 3,311,643, forward strand.
CGCAATCCCTAAACCCCTTTAACAATAGGGGAAAGACTGTCATAAAAATCAACAAACATGTATAATGAGCTATCGTGTAATTGGCAAAGAAAAATAAGATTATTCAATGAACCAACGTTTTTTTTCGGAAAATAATTTCACAAAACAAATTAAACAAGGGTATGTGTCGTTAATTTGATTTTATTTTGACGGGAAACAAGACATCTTTCTTCTGTCTAAGGTAAGAAAAGTATAGATTTAATCAAATAAAATAAAATCTTTTCAATTTTGTTTCGATTAACTTTTCATTTTTAAAACAAATCAGATTTAATTTTTTTTATAGTTATCTAAAGCAAGATAAATGTTCCTAAAATACACGATCAGTACAAATTAATTATTATTAATTACAAATTAATTATTATTAATTACAAATTAATTATTATATAATTCCCTTTATCATGTCCACTTTTGAACATGCAAAACCATCTTATGTGGACAGTTATAATTATCACAAAATTCGCAAGTTTCGTCAAAAAATAAATAAATAAATAAATTAAAAAAAAAAAAAAAAAAAAAAAAAAAAAAAGAATTGTACTGACAAATGCCAAGAGACTAAAGCACTAATTTTCATTTGAAACTAAAAAAAAAACGAGATTGAAGTTTTTAAATTGAGCAAAAAAAAACAGAGTTTACAGCTGTTTTGAAAATCAAATGTTTTGGGTAATTAGATTGAGGATCTAAAAACTCCAAGTTCGTTAATTCGAAAGTACCTCTCTTGAAAATCAAATTATTTGATAAAGATAATATTATATTTCAGTGCAATTATTCCACGTAACTTTCAACTTCAGAGATAATAAAATGGAATGTATTAGAAGATGTCGGAATCGGAGAAATCGCCAGAAGTTAGGACTTAAGGTAAATAAAACGATCTGCAGATTTAATAAAGTGTTTTTTAATTAGTTAATTGATTTTTTAGAATTAAAAAAACTAAAATAGTTCACTGTCTGAAATAGCGTGGCTCCGACGATCTTACCATTATTATTATTATTATTATTATTATTATTATTATATTTTCTTCACTTATTCTTATTCACTGATTTACTAGTACCCCCCCCCCCCCCGTTATGTTATAAACTCTTTTTGTCGTTTTGGCTGTATAATTACTTTTACCTTTTATTTATTTTTGTTAAATATTTTATTTATTTCTATCACAGAAGTTTTCTTATATTATTTTGATTGATATTTTTAATATTTAATCCCATTATTGTATTCACATGTTTTATTTTGTTATTCAGTCGTTGGCATTAAATTCGTTGTCTTTCGCCCAAGCACATGTCGATTTAAGGGCTAAGAAGATCGAGGATGAACTGGAAAAAGAAATACAAAGAGAGAACATAGAACACACACACTTTATTTCAAAGTAAGAATACAAGTTTTTAACGTAAATTTTTGAATGGATAATTTGCGCTTGTTATGATTTCAAGGGTTGATATAATTTCATATTTCATTCATTTCTAATTGATTTATGTGTCTTTTTTTTTTTTTTTTTTTTTTTTTTTTTTTTTTTTTTTTTGAAAGTATTAAATGATAAAATTAAAAAAAAATTGTAAATGACTTATGTATTTCGTTTTTTAAAATCTTATTTCGTTTTATTTGTTGTTATCGTGTTCTTGGTAATGTGGATATTGTTAAACACGCGTTTTTCAGCTACATTTTTTCCCTATAAACCCTGTAGTTTATTTCTTTTAACTCACCACCAGTACATAGTACAAAAGAGCTGTCATACATACCTCGTGAGACCCCATACAGTGTATAAATTGTTTATGGATTGTTTGGGGGTTTTTTAACGTCACATTAACAATTTTTCAGCTCTTTGAAAAGAGAAAATTGTTATTAATCTCGAGAATTATTCCAAACAAAAGTTCACGTGGTGCATAAAATGTACAAGTGTTTCTGATTTTCACTGTACTAGTGCGCACTGATGGGGGTCTTTAGATTGACAGTACACTCACTTGCAATGATGCAGATAGACATTGCAGACTGCATAGTCCAATATACAATATATTCGCAACTGAAAAATGTTCACAGAAACAACGAACGCAATCAAGAAAAACAAAACAACACAATTTTATAACAAAAATAAGACAATTTTAGAATCAAATACATATGACAACATTCCAGAATTTTCTCGGAAAATGGAATGTTCCTTGGTGCAAATAATTCAACATTTACTTTTATTCTGTTTTTAAGTCAGATAGTTGAATAATAAGTATATAATGTTTATTGTCATTGTTCCAAATTATTATTATTATTATTATTATTATTATTATCATTATTATTTCTAGGTTAAGACATCATGGAGAGAAGCTTTTATATACAAAAATAGCTATGCTGATTATAGTAATTCTACACTTGCTAGATTGTACGTTAATTCTCAGCGAACTTATCCTGGAAATAAGATACGTGGTGGGTAGGTATTCTTTTTTTTTTTTTTTTTTTTTTTTTTTTTTTTTTTTTTTTTTAAAAACAACTTTGTTTTGGGATTATTTTATGCACTGGAAACAAGAAGACTATGACATAAATTAAATGAAGATCGAAGCAACGCGTATTTTGCTGTTTCCTTACAGCATTTGTGTTATATCGTATGGTAACTTTCAGGTGGTTCAAAGGTCATGGAATTTGTTTTTTTTAAAGAGAGTCAATATTAATGATATTTAGGTAAAAACTTTTCTTGACAGTTTAGTAAGAAGTTTTGATGTGTGATTGTCAATATTTAAAAATGTAAACCAATTAGAACTTCCAAGCACCTGCCTATCGTCGTTTTATTAAAGTTATTCATTTAATCGTTCACTATTAAATTTTAAAGTCAATAATTCTTAAATCTTTAAATCTTTACATGGATAATTAACCATTAACTTTCAAAAATGGATTTTATCGTGTTTCAATTTCCTTTATAGTAAGCGAATTGAAAAACGTGCACTAGCGCTAAGGTTGTTGCATGCGAAAACTTTAAACAATAAGTCAAACGTGGTAAATTTCGAATAGGTACACGATATTTTGGAGTATGGGAGTGCAAACAAAACTTGTGCTAGCACGTAGTATAATTTTTTTCGTGTCACCACTATTCCGCCGTACAGATATGTTACGAAATATTATGTGCATGGAAACAAAAATTTCAAAAAAGACACATAAAAGCATAGTTTTTTTGTTTTTTTTTTTTGCAGTTAGCTGCACTTACAATCAAACCAAGAGCATATCGATATAATATAATCTATGTTTTCAGGTATTCTGCAAACTACAGAAACGACATCAACAGATTTTATAGGAAGTATGAAATCTATTTATAACCAAACTCTGAAAAGTGTTACTTCATTAGAATATATGTACAAAAAACTTCTCAGTGCCTCAATCCATTGGAGTTCTTTTGCGTATGCCAATTACAGCCAAAGTGCAGATATTCCTGTAGACGGTGTGCTAATAAATTCAACAGTTTTCTTCGGGGATAGTATCAAAACAACTCCGAAGTTTGTATCCAGGGATGAATATAAAACCGAACATATCACGGAGGAAATTGTAGCTCATGGATTCCATAAAGCCAGTGTTGCCATTCTTTCCATTTTAGTTTTAGAGGTAATAATTTCTCTCTTTGGCCTTTAACCTGAATGATTTAGTAGTTATATTGCTTGTTGTTTAAAGCTGAGCGATCTAAAAATCACGCCTTATTGAAACCAAGGTTTTACCGCAAATGTTCAAGATCAGAAAGTCCTGATAAATGTTTTAGTTTCTTTGTTTTGTCATCCGCTGATTTTTAATTTGTACCGTAAACATAGTTGTTGCCGTATTTGAATGCATTTTAAGAAAAATTATTTTAAAAAATGACAGTTCAATTGAACAACGTCAGTGATGTTCTTCGGCTATTCCGGTTTTCTCTATTTTTTTTTCCAAAACGGACCGCCTTTGTATAATTATATAACATAATTACTCTTTATTTGGATATAAAACACCATGAATTCAATACTTATTTCCCCGCTAGTTGTTTTTTTGTATATCCACCCCTTCTCGCCTTTCAAAGAACGGCGATGATAAATTGTGAGTTCTGCCAACTAGTCCGCCCGTCCCACTCCTTGAGTAACTCTACAAGCTTATATGAATTTTTCATGCAACCATCAAAAGTGAAAGAAGAAATTTAATTATCTCTCACTTATCTCAATCCACCGATTTTGCTTATGTATCTAACGTTTTGTCTTTTACCCTTCTTTTTATATTGTTTCGAAAGACGGTTTATACTTTGGCTGTACAATTAATTTGTTTTTAATTTATGGGTTTTTTTTCTATTTCAGACTTGTGTGAGAATATTTTGTCTTGGAAGAAGAATTCTGGAGAAAAAGATTGAGGTAGTAAAATCACACAATAATCTAACATAATTTTATGCACGGTTTTGTTAATATGAACCTTTACTGAAAATAAGGACACACGTTTCCTCTGATTTCAACGCACTTTATAGCTGACTCTCGGGTGTAGAGTCGGAATGATTTCTACATAAAAATATTGGATTTTCCGATACAATCGACGTCTCATATCGCTTTGGAATGGAAATATAAGTTAAAACATGAACAGTTGCCTAACCTCAATCGACAGGTAAATGATTTGTTTTCCGAAATATTTAACGCGAGAGTTTGTGACATCACGGGATCTTGTTTTGGAAATAAAAGAGACCGGCAAATCCCATCACCAAAAATCGGTCTGAATACTCAAACTTGCGGCAATGACATCTTACAAAATATAAATATCTATTGAAGATAAATTGTTAATCTATCGATCAAGGTTTTTCACTTTGCTGCGTTCTACTTTGGAATTTTTATTAAATAATGCAATTCAAAAATAGAACATGGCTACAATTCCACTAGTATTTTCAGTCTAAAGCAAAATTAGGCGAGTACCATAAAATTGGTATAAGAAAATCCCGGGGGTTGATACAGAAATGCACACAACCAGACATAAAGTTAGGGTCAGAGGAAATTCAGACTCCCTTCAATGTAGATTATACATGGGTACTGTCATGTGCTATTTAGGAAAATTATGAGAGGAATGCATTCAAAATTATCCGAATAAAATCAAGATAATATGCCTAAAGAAGTCTTCCTCCCACGAACGCATTTTTTAATACAATATAATATTTTATCATATAGCAATATATGTTTCACCTAGAAATAAAACGATAAATCCCGAAGTGTTAGCGTGCAATATATATAGCAATATTTGCACGAAAACTTTGTTCCGGTCCGAGGTCTCCCGAATCTATTTTTCATATCGCACACTTTGTAACGTGACTGGAGAGGACATTTCTTCTAAAATGATATTGCCCTAGTTCTTATATCAATATATAAGAACTAGTGCAATGGTATTTTTAGATGAAATACAAGTGAGAAGCAAATAAAATGTATTTTGCTTTATAAAAGGGTTAATGAACCGAAATTGTGGAAAATTGTTCCTCGTTGACTCGGGACGATATTTCACAATATAAGTTCAATAACTCTGTATTATCATATACCATTCAGTGTTTTACTTATGACATATCTGTGATATCACTGTTTCTTGTCATTTTAGCATAAGTGTTGAAATCTTATGTACTTAATTTTACGAAGCCCGTCAGGTGACGTGTGTAAAAATGTTATTTATTTGTATTTTCAAAATAGTGGGATACTAATTTTTAAAAAAGTCCTTCCCAAACACTTCAATTAGAATTTATTAATATTTATTATTTCTTTATACAGCATAACTAATTGACATTCAATACAAACCGTAAGTAATCTACTCGTCAGCTTCATCTTCTTCCACGTCCTCACTATTGATCTGGAAGTACCTCAGTTCATAGGATTCTAAATTTACTGTTGGCAACTACTCTTAACCTATTTCTCAAGTTATTTTTCTTCCAATACTTTTTGGTCAAGTATTTCAGATACCTTTTAGAAAAAGCAAAATCAGAGGTAAGAGTAATTCTTGTTCCTCTCCAAGAAGACGTTGTTGCCAAACTTTTCTGTCTTGTCTTTTACTTTATTTATGTATATTTCAGGTTTTTGCGGCTTTTGTTATCTGCATATCCTTCATTTTGGATATAGCGTTCATCAAAGGTTTAACCATGTTTAAAGTGCAAGAGTACGTGTTTATACTGGCAACACTAATTCCATGGAGAGTAGTTAGACTTGTAAACAGTAAGTTACTCTCTCTCTCTCTCTCTCTCTCTCTCTCTCTCTCTCTCTCTCTCTCTCTCTCTCTCTCTCTCTCTCTTTTAAATTTACCCAACCTACTCTTTCAGTCACTGTGTTTTATACAATGAATTATGCAAAACTTTCATTGAAAATCCAGTTAACTTGAATTAAGCTTGGTTTTGGTATTTTTTGCTTGCTTTAGTCCAGTGGTATTTTACAATCGCTCTCTATTACCATAGAATAATTTTGTAAAAAGGATACTGTTGCTACGGAGGATTTGGCGATGTTTACACCGGAAGTGATGTAGAAGAACAATGTGCATTAAACCACTATATATACTACTGTTAAAGCTGCATTAAGTTTTCCAAGGAAAAAATTAAAACGGTGCTGATCTAATTAGTGATGTTTCTAATGAACAATGTTACATTTGGTTCAACGGCAAAAGCTCGAATAAATACAGAAATAACAGCGAAATGTAGCATGTTGGATCTAATATTAGAACATGGTTACGTCATAAAAACAGGGTCCATTAAACACAACTTCCAAAACGGTGAAATTTGATAAATTAAACACAGAACATAATTGAATTTAATTTGTAATTTTTGACTTAGAAAGGGAAACATTAAACAATTCTGAATACACCTGGATATTAATACAATTAACACAATTTCGTCAGGTCTCACCTTCGATTCTTTTGCATTTCCGTACATCCGTGCGCATGCTCAAAGCTCACAATAATAATTGTTAAAAGTTGACTAACCGGTTAGAGGATCCCGTGTATTTACAGCTAAAAGGAATGAAATTTTAGAAATTGAATCTCACGGATCGTGATTAGAAGTTATCTATTTTTATTTTTTTTTAGAAAATAAAAAAAAATTCTGTTTGAAAAACTTAATGCACCTTTAACGTTACTGTTATACTACTATTGTTAACGTATATGACTTATTGCGAGGGGTAATACATGGTTGTATTAGAGGATATATATATAGAAATATAAAATAGGTAATTCGCTATATAGACCAGAACCCTTTACTGTTTACATATCAAAGGCTTCGGTTTTATTGGAGTTATTTATCTTGTCTTTTGCTATGAAATCTTCTGTGTACACATAACTCACAGGATATGTTACACGTGTTTCAAAAAAGCAAATAACTTTTTCACTATTTGTGACAGCGAGGTATGCAAAAATTTTCACAGAGTTCCGATAGGAATTTAAATGAATGCACTTCCTCGATAACCATAATTTATTGAAAAAGTGAAAATGTTGCCACTATAAGGATTTTATATGTTAAAAATGATACAATGGATGTAGTGCCTCTTGCGATGTATATCAGGGAGCTCAATAGTAAATCTAGGCAGTTTTAGTCGACGCCTAGCGATTTTTCTCGTCAATTAAGCCTACTTGCACATTCACGTACCATATGAACATGAGTTTAGATTAATCCTGGAAATTGTTTAAAAATGTGTCGACCCGAATTGCTGATGTGATGTAGAGTAATGTTCAACCAAGTAAGCAATCAATCAACCAAGCCCAAGTAATTGAAAATACCAAAACTTAAACAATGTCACAAACAAAGTAAAATGAATTGTAGAGAGTAAATGACACGAGAGTAATATGATCATGCACCTAAGTTAACAAAAAAAATTTATCATTTTGTGTTTAAATATATTTATCTCGGACTTGTTGCGAATAACAAACGAACGTTTAATGTTTGGCCTTCAAACTTTGATTTGTTGTTATCATAATTATTATTATTATTATTATTATTATTATTATTATTATTATTATTATTATTATTAAAGGTTTGATAGTAGCCGTTTTGGGTCAACAACATTTACAACTAAAAATGGTTTACACCCAGAAAACGGAAATAAACAACCAGCTTAAAAAAGAAAAGAAAGAATTTAAAAAGTTACAGGTAAGATTATTATAACACACACACACACACACACACACACACACACACACACACACACACACTGTGGTACTGAAACTAATTTATTAATAAATCTATTTATTTATTTATTTATAATATTAATTTATTTATTTATTTATCTAGCGTAGTGTGGAAACATTACTGGGTATGTGCTTGAAAGAAGGAGTTGAGAAATCCAAAGTCAAAGACAGTCTAGGTAATATTTCTCCTATCATCACTTTAGTGGAAATTACCATAAAATGTCTTTGTACAAAATAAACTATTCCTGCTTTTGGGGATTTTTCCTATCAATAATGGCGAAATGTACACCGGAAGTGATGTTCTTGGTGACGCATTACGTCGTATTCACAAAAGAATCCATCATTAGCCTTGTTTTTCAACGTATAAAATCACCATAGCAGTAACTTTCTGTTGTGTGTAAAAATATGTCGTAGTAATCGCGGGTGGGAACATCAATTTTCCGTAAAGACTAGAGTGAACTGAAAATTTCTGAACTTAATTCAAGTGTATTGAATTATCTATGCAAGTTTTAATTTTTTCGCTGTACTCCAAAAGTACTTCACTTTAGCTGAAATCAAGCGTTAATATTATTATTATTGATTTCAGCCCTTATACAAGCGACTAAAAAGCGATCGTTATTGAGAAAACTTTCGATTCAACATGGCGTAATGGTTAATGCTCCAAGCAGTATTAAAGAGGAATCAGAAATAGACCTCAAGTTAGAAGCCAACAACAGGGAAGGAAACAACAAAAAGTCGCTTTTTGCTAACAAATTTACAAAAAGCAAGCGATTGTCCGATTTTCTGGACGATCAAAGTGAGACTAGTTCGGCTGGAAGTTCAATGTCGGATCTTGAACAGAGAATACCATTTCTGAACGGAAAGTGAAGAACTTTCTTCTGTAAATTTTTTTTTTTTTTTTTTTTTTTGAGGATTAATTGAGATTTTTTAAATCTTGTAAATAAGACTGAATAAATTTTTTAACAACATTTTTTTTCGGCGATATTAGGAGATCAAATCCTAATTTTTTTTTTCAAAAACCATTTGTTTGTAATATATGACCAAAGAAAAATAAAAGTTTCTAATACAGTACAAGTGTTTAGCTTCGTAAATTTGTTTTTATACCAAAATTTTGAGATGTTCCCTTTATATTAAAACTTACAAAGTACACTTTCAAACTTAGAACACATACAAAGTATGATACAATGTAATTTCCTAATTTTATCAGGGCGCGAAGCTCCTGCATTGAAATTATAATTTTAAGAATAAACTGAAGTAGGCTTTAACAATGTATTCCCCCCCCCCTTGTTTTCGTTACCAAGCTGTTTTAAAGCGGAAATCTCGCGAGATTCTCTGCTTCCTTCTCACATGGCCATTTTGCTTATAGCTTAACAATTTTACGTTGCTATAGCCAACGCAACCAGGGACACTAAATAATAAACGAATGAAAGAACGCCTGGTAAACATATTGTTTTTTAACAGCTGATAATAAAACTCCAGATATGTATCTCGTTGTGAGATTAAAATACTTTGGGAACTATTTCATTTCAGTTATAATGATCTTCGACAAGACATAAAACTGGAGTTTCTTGTCATGAAGCTTTCAACCCCCCCCCCCCCCCCCCCCAGGTTCGAACGTCATGCCGGAAGATCCTAGTATAAGAAAGCTTACCTGTTCGCTTGGCCGAATTTCGGTGTTTTGTCATAGGTAATCTTGTTTTTATAGCAATTCCAAAACTTCCCACCTCAAAATGAGTGAAAAATTTTGACTAGGGTGTAAAACACCATTACTACAATTCACTGCATTCTACCCATTAATAAATCGCTGTCTGAACATAAAGTTTTGATAAACGTTTAGCATTTAATGAAGGCGCCTACAAGCTATACAGCGAGTAAAAGGAGATAACTCGTAGAATACATATATAAGTTGTGTAAAATAACTTCTGCCGAGAGGTTTAAAACACAGGCTTGCGTATCGTACCGTCTCTTTATGTCTGGGTTAATATCCAACTGATCCTAATATAGGAAAGTTTTTACACAACTATCTAGAACTGACCGATAAAATAAACGTTGTTTCTCGGTCCTTCAACTCCATTTCTAAAACTCTGTAATGCCATCTTTCCATTTGGATTAATTTTCCAAAAATTGCAATTTTCTTGCCTCGAAAATTAGCTATAAAGAAGGTCCTTTGCATTCTTAACCAAGTAACAATGGAGATAGAAATTCACATGCAAATTCACATGCAATATCTTTGGAGTTCTATTTTACGTTTTTTTTTTTTTTTTTTTTTTTTTTTTTTTTTTTTTTTTATTTTTTTTTCCCCTTTTAAGGTATGTTACAGCGAAGACTAACTAAGATCATAATAAAGTGTTTCAATAAAACGGTATTTAGCACGATCGAGCTAAATTATCGGTGTTTGCACTGGTTCATTCAAGTCTTCTGCCTTTGGAATGCAGCTGCTCTTCCTACGATCCAACAATTCGAGTCCAGGTTTACAAATTTTATGAATAAAAATGGTCCCGATAATGTTATTCATTGTGTTGCTAGTTGCCCTCAATCTGTCTCTGAAACAAGAACGAAAAGAAATATTCATAAAAGAAAGAAATTCTACTAAAGTTACTTAAAAATAAACACAAGTTATTTAAATATCTAATTTACCAGCAAGCGTAAAATGTTTTTATAATTAAAATTCGCTACATTAAAAAAAATCTCCTTTAACAAAAGATGGTTAATACTTCGCAAAAATATGTATAGCTGATACGACGTTAAAAACCAACAAATCATTGTTGGATCACTGATTATTTTAAGCATTACTTACTGTAAAACACACTTATTTTCTCCTCAAGCGGTCTACCGCTCTTGTTAAAGAATCACGCTTACATTAAAATCGTAATTTAGATATATTCTAGTGTGAAAAATCCCTACAAATTCTAGAAAGCCCTACTTACGTATACCATTCAAGTGCTATAAGAATTCCGACTTTCCTGGCTGGAATGTCTAGTGACGATAAAACAATTATGATCGTTACAATACTGGCACTGGGAACTGCCGGTAAGGCCAAAGCACCTAGAGAAGACACGATTCTGTAACAATACAACAAATACTTTTAATATAGAAATATTCACTACTGTTAGCTGCGCAACATATTAGCCGCCCACAGTATTTAACAGCAGATATGTTTAATTAAATTCAATTAACTGAATGATATACAAAAATATTTGAAAATATACTGTATCTACACTTTTTCACATTTTCCTTGGTCTAATTTTGTTTCGCATGTTTTGAATTGTGCTTGTTAAGTTATATTTTCCTACATTTGATTTTATTTAACAATTTTAATCATTCTGCTTGTCAATCAGCCAATCCGGAAGAAGTTTATGACAGGAAATGTTAATTTGTCATGTAAAACACGATCTCAAAGTGGATAGCTGTTCCGGAAGCAGATTTTGACCCGTTTGCCACTACGAGAGAGTTTATTTTTCAATCCAAACCGACCACAAAGTGGATAATTTCAGCTGTTTCCGGAAGTAGTTTTCGACTACCATTCTCGTCTGCCACTACGAAAAAGTCTAATTGTCCAGTCCAAATCGATCACAAAGTGGATAATGACAGCAGCTCCTAAAGTATTCTTCAACCTGTCAGCCACTATGAGAAAGTTTATTTATCCAGTCAAGACCGGTAGCTAATGACAGCTGTTCCAGATGTAGTTTTCGATCCGTCTGCCACTACGAGAAAGTTATTTGCCATGTCAAAACCTACCACTTATTGGAAAATGACAGCTGTTCCGGAAGTAGTTTTAGACCCGTTTGCCACTACGAATAAGTTTATTTTTCCAGTCCAAATCAGTCTCAAAATGGGTAATGATAGCTGATCCAGAAGTAGTTTTCGACCCGTCTGCCACTGCAAGAAATTTGTCCTGTCAAAACCGACCAAAAAGTGAAAAATGGCAGAACCAATATTGACTTAATTGAACAAAAAATTACGAAGACACGAACATTATTATCTTTCTTATTATACGGAGGTTAATAGATACTTACACTATTAATATAATCCTAACAGCATTTAATTCAAATCCTTCTAGATTGGCGATAAACAATGACGACATACAAATAAAATAACAACTCCCCATTCGACTCATTGTTGCTCCAAATAGAACCGTAAACCGGGACACTCTTGGATCGACGCCATGTTTGTTCTCGCATGTATTTAGCACTTCTGGTATTCCAATGGCACTGTACAAAATAAATGAATAAAAATAAATACATACTACTTAATCAGTTTAGAAAGGAAAAAACTTTATGTAATGTTTGCTTTTTAATAATGTTACAACTAGGTGAAATGACTTAGTTCGTTCTAGATTACGTCACAAACACTTTGGCACGTGAGTTTCGAGTCATTAAGAAATGACCTTAACGTAATTTCGCTTTCGAACCAATGAAATCGTTAGGAATTTGTCAAATTTAATTTTATGTAGTTAATTAAGTAAGTAGTTTGTGACTGTTCAAAGTCATATAATTGGTTCGAATTAGTGGAATTGTGTCTCTGGTTCCGACTAATCGTAATTCAGTGTTTGTTTGTATAAAGCCCTTGACTTTTATATGATTTCTATCGCCAGTTACGTATAAGTCGGTTGTAAATTGTATATCACGAAAATACCAGCTAAATTTTGATGTGCCATATGTGCACATTTCGGAAAATCATTCCTCATCAGTGACACTAGGGACCGAAAAGTTTGATAATAAAAAACATTGGCCAAAAAATTGAAAATTAATGAATCTTAAGTTCCAAAATTATATGAATCCTAAATCAAGCTAAGGAATGCTTTGCAAGAGGTAACAAACCTTAGTTTTAAATAAATTTAAAGAATTAAGACGGCTGAAAATTTTTCTAAATGGTATATTTTTTGACAGCCTAACTACTAAGTTATTGATACCCTCTGAGAGTTTTCTCCACCAGCAGTGGAAACCGCTCAGGGGTAGTAAATATATCACAAAAATAGCTTTTATATTTTGATTAACCTTTTTCAAGAACTTTATTAACAGCACTCCAAAATACAATCATATAACACAAAAAGAATAAGAATTAGAATGTTTGGTACTAATCTTATTCATAATCTATATTCATTAACGACTGAACATGGCTAAAAAGGATAAGATTCAGAATATATCCAAGAAATGAAAATATTGAAGTTACAGAAACTTATTTAATACTAGTACCTTGACGGTGGAGCAAATACTGTAATAATGGGTCTGAATGACGTAAGTAATAATCGTAATGGATTTGTGCGCATGACGATTAACCACACAACTGGAACCAAGACAAAATGGTGGACAAGGATCCCAATAGTGTAGGTTCCTACAAACAATCCGAGACTTCTAAAGGTGTTCTCTAATTCTTTAATTTGTGACACAGAGGTAGCTATCAAACTTGTCACTCCGATAGGTGTAAACCTAAATGTATACAATTCATGACGTCATAATTATACATAATTAAAATTTTTTTTTCCAAACCATCCGTAAACTTTCACAGCCATGGATAGTTTCGGATCAACCTTCGTCATTAGTTTGATTTTTTCCTAATTGTCATATAACGGAAATATTTAGAACCAAATTTGTATAAAAATTTTAATTGTGACACATAGAAAGGGCACATTTTCTTATTTGAAGAAATATCTTTTAAAGAAAGAAAGAAAGTAAGAAAGAAAGAAAGAAAGAAAAAAAGAAAAAGATAAAGATAATACAAAACAATGTCATTTTAAAAACACGTGAATCATACGTATTCTTCTATTTCAGTGACCGATCTAGAGGGGGTGCGTAGGCCACCTCTTTATGTCGCTGACAATGCATTTTTGTGCATTTTATACCAAAAGCCCGTCACTCTGAATGGAAAAAATCTCTTTAATACATGAACAGTTTAGATTGCACTAGAATGCAGGATTTTGATCAATTTTAAAAAAAATTCCGACGGAGCATTCCTCCCGGAAACCCCTAGTAGGTATACAAGCATTCGGTTCTCAGATTTTACACCCTCCAGTATCTGCCTTTGTATTTTACTTAAAATGCACTTAAAGTTATGTGGTCTGAATTAAAACAAGGACCAAAATAGAAGTATGTGAGTACTTGAATTGTCTTAAAGACTTAACTCACTCGTTAAACGGTTCTTACCAAATTAACCACTTTAGTAGAATGATGAGTATATCCGAGGAGGATCGAAAAAATGTTACGAATGGAACGCCAACTTCCCCTGCTCTTGCTGTTGCCATGCCAATTAGGGAACTAACAACAATTAATCCTGAAATTAAAAAAACTCAATATCTCATCATTCGACCAGAGTACATATTCGTCCAATGTTTCGATAGTCGATAGTTTTATAATCATTATAATCATAGTGTGTGTGTGTGTGTGTGTGTGTGTGTGTGTGTGTGTGTGTGTGTGTTCACACTGTGTCTTTTTTCGATTTCGATGGTTTTGGTATCGAAAGTACTATATTCAGTGGTCTCAATATGTGTTATAATGTATCATTTTTTCTTGTTCGCATTTGTTATGCGTTGTTTTGGTTGCTTTCAAAACAAAAATCATAAACTAATTATATATTATAAATGTCTATATAGCACTGAAGATGAACAATTATGGTTATTTTTCAATTGGGAAACCTAACTCACCAAGAATATTTGAGCCACTTGTAGTATCTATAGAACGGATGTATGTTGTGTTGTTATTGAATGTGAAAGCCGTGTATTTCGTTTGAGTCTGAAAATAAGTAAATTCGGAAAATCAGTTTTATCGCCGGTATAATGAAGTATTTTGACCCGGGGCGGGGCTACTCCGTTGAAAACTGAACCGGATCGTGAAATTTTGATCAGTAGACCGGGTCTCAATTCAACAGGTTAAAACGGATAATAACAATGCATTGATGTTTTTTCTAGTTGTTGGGTTTTTTTATGGTTTGCATGGGGGTGGGGGGTTGATGATATAGGTTTCAGTCAATCTGTGTGTCTGTCATTCTGTATGTCTACCTGTCCGAACTTAGCTTTACGTAAATAGCTCCTCTTACTGCTTTAAACCAAGAAGTATGAAACTTTGTTCGCTCATATATATATATATATATATATATATATATATATATATATATATATATATATATATATATATATCATATTGAACAACGTCCAGATCATAGACGGATCAAGACTCTGTAGTTCGTGGGTAGGGTCAATATTCAACAGAATATTCAACGAAATGAGGTAATAATTTGTCAAGAAAAAAAATTATCAGCCTGTTGAAAAATGACCCCGGGTATAAATTTCACGACTTTTGGTCTCAATTTTCTACAATGAAAAAGCACCCCCGATTCAATATTCAACGTTTAAGAATGAACCCCAGGTCAATTTTCAACCCGGGTCAAAATACTTCATTACACCGGCAAGCATACGTGTAAATATGATATATTTTTTAATTGACATACAAAAATAGAAAAGCATTCGCGCTTGTGATTTCTTAAATACCATGCACGAACCTTGAGATTTGAGAGAGAGAGAGAGAGAGAGAGAGAGAGAGAGAGAGAGAGGGAACACATACCTTTTGAAAACAAGCAGTGACAACATTATCTGGCATTAAGTTCCTAATAAAACAAAAATTAGAACAAACTTAAACGAAATGAACAACCAAACATTGTGAACAAACTTAAACGAAATGAACAACTGAACATTGTGAACAAACTTAAACGAAATGAACAACCAAACATTGTGAACAAACTTAAACGAAATGAACAACTGAACATTGTGAACAAACTTAAACGAAATGAACAACCAAACATGGTGAACAAACTTAAACGAAATGAACAACCAAACATGGTGAAAAAAACTTAAACGAAATGAACAACCAAACATGGTGAACAAACTTAAACGAAATGAACAACCAAACATGGTGAACAAACTTAAACGAAATGAACAACCAAACATGGTGAAAAAAACTTAAACGAAATGAACAACCAACCATGGTGAACAAACTTAAACGAAATGAACAACCAAACATGGTGAACAAACTTAACCGAAATGAACAACCAAACATTGTGAACAAACTTAAACGAAATGAACAACTGAACATGGTGAACAAACTTAAACGAAATGAACAACCAAACATGGTGAACAAACTTAAACGAAATGAACAACCAAACATGGTGAAAAAAACTTAAACGAAATGAACAACCAAACATGGTGAACAAACTTAAACGAAATGAACAACCAAACATGGTGAACAAACTTAAACGAAATGAACAACCAAACATGGTGAAAAAACTTAAACGAAATGAACAACCAACCATGGTGAACAAACTTAAACGAAATGAACAACCAAACATGGTGAAAAAAACCTAAACGAAATAAACAACCGAATATGCTGAACAAACTTAAACGAAATGAACAACCGAACATGGTGAACAAACTTAAACGAAATAAACAACCGAATATGCTGAACAAACTTAAACGAAATGAACAACCGAACATGGTGAACAAACTTAAACGAAAGGAACAACCAAACATGTCGAGCAGTGGATTCATGTATGGGCCGTAGTGTTTGTTTTGAGTGGGAAATGGGTAGAGTTATGGTGTTTTACGCCCTAATGAAGATACAAAGGCAGTAAGCTCTAAGCAGAAGGAGGAAACCGGATTGTCCGGAGAAATCATCGACTTTCGGCAGGCACACTGAGAAACTCTTGCAGTAGGATTTGCAATTGTCCAAGTGGAATTTGAGCCAAGGCGTTACGTTAGCACCCGCTTATGACCACTTGTCCACTGAGGTTACTCATTCATTTATTTATACATTAACAATTTTTTTAACTTCTAATTCTTAAAAATTATTATGTCGTAATTTTACCGTATAAAATCTATAAATAGATCCTGAGTCTCCAATACCTTGTTTTCACTAGACTGGCTTTCAGCAGACGGAGTGACACCTTCTCCACCTAAATAGAAAATAATCATTCAAACTTTAAGTGAAATTCGAGGAGAAGAGTTTTAATATTTACACAGGTATTTAATATAATGTGTATTTAAAGCAAGGGAAACAGAGCATCCATTATATATATATATGTATACATGTATATATATATATATATATATATATATATATATATATATATATATATATATATATATATATATATTGCATCAAGATATTATTTTAAAGTCACACGTACTTTAGATTTTCGCGTTATTTTATTGGATTGAAATGCAAATATCGTTTGTAGGCAGGACTTATACTTATCACAGGATTTGTACTTGAATTAGTGAATTATTGATTGAATTGAATTTAAATCACGCGTATATATATCTATATCTATATATATATATCTATATATATATATATATATCTATCTATCTATATATATATATATATATATATATATATATATATATATATATATATATATATATATATATATATATATATATATATATATATATAGATAGATATATATAGATATATAGATATATCTATATATATATATATATATATATAGATAGATATATATAGATATATAGATATCTATATATATATAGATATATAGATATATATATATATATATATATATATATATATATATATATATATATATATATATATATATATATATATATATATATATATATATATATATATATATATATATATATATATATATTGCTTTGTGAGAAGGCCTAATACTTGATTGAAATAGAAAAGCAAGATTGCAGTATTTTTTTAAATAGGTGAAAAGAAGTATTGTTGTCTTCAGATGGTAAGCTGGTAAGCAATATGAGATCTCCAATGACTTGAAGACAAAAACGTTTATCTTTTTTTTTTTTTTTTTTTTTTTTTTTTTGAATTTGTTGACACAGAAAATGATAATGATTTATAAAAAAGTTCTCGTATACTTGACCTGGATTAAAGATGAAGAAGAGAGCTACGGCCATAAGAGCGCCAAATATATTGGCAGACACCACAAATACAACCGCTATTGTGCCAATTTTTCCATTGGCTTTTGGGTCAAGTGATGCAGTTCCTGAAATATAGTTATTGTATTGATAAAAAACTAAATCATATAATAATATTATTCATTTAATGCAAAATGATTAGAACCTTATTGTTTATAGTTTTAAAAAATAAGTCTGGTTTCAAATTGAAAGTCTCTTTTTTCCCTTTGAAAACCGCTTAATTGGATTATTGTACTCGGTGCTCGTCCCAAGTCGGGAGTTTCATAATCATTTGCCTAAATATATGTTTATCTTGTGTCTAGTGTTCTTATCCCGTGTGTTTGTTGTGTAATGTTCTTTGTTGTATTTGTAAAAGTCAGTTACTTTATTATATATTTTTTTCTGTAATGAAACGTTGGATGTTCTTTAACGTCACGTCAGCAATTTTCAGCCATTCGTAACGAAATTTTTTTTATCAATTTGGAGCTTATTCTTAATAGAAGTTCATGTGGTGATTGAGTGTACAAGTGTTTATACTCTGCATTCTACTGGTGCACACTGATAACGACTTTAGAATGCTAGAACTATTACATAGATATAACATACAAATCAGTCAGTAATTCTTGTACAGAGCTGAGCAATAATGGTTTACGACAAAAAAAAACCTATTCCCACGTGTTTACCCGGGTTCGAATCAATAGCAGTAAGACGCCTTGAGTTTGAATGCTATTGCCTTAACCACTCCGCCACCCGAAAACATCTTTATAGTATAAAAGGAAAAAAAGCATTGGATGCCAGTAGAAGATATGGTAGAAATAGACATTTTTGTACAAGTGTTTATACTTTTAGAATGCTACTATTGGTTCATAATTGTTTGTTACATGGTTTTTTCTAATTATTTCTTTCAGTCAAAACTTTCCACATAAAAATAACAGTAAGATTAAATTAAAAAACATTGACCTTACCAAATTCTTTTTTTAAATTAAAAACTTTTCTCTGAATTTTTCTGTACATAGTGCAGATTTTGGAAAAAGCTAAAATTAATGACTTCAGTGATCCAGTTGGGCCTCACCTAAGATTACATCAGGATATTCTGAGGTTAATAAAGGTCAATTATTAGAAAAATGTAGAAAATAGCCATAAGTAAAAAAATGCGTATTCTTTTTTGTTCTTTTTTTTCAAGGGGTGATCATCATGAATATTCAAATCATTACAACATATCTTATATCGTAAACTAGAAAGGTGCGTAAGGAATATTTTGGACATAGTGAATTTGTTATCTTATTAAACATATTAAAAAATTGTTCTGTGCACAGAATTAAAGAAACTTTTTAAATAAATCTGGTTATTTTTCCCAATTAGGTCAGTAAATTTTACATGGACTTTTTATATTTTTGAATGATTTTGTTTAAATATGGAGTTTTGTGCGCCAAATATGTATATGACAAACAATTATAGACTGATAGTAGTACTAAATATCTCAGATAAATATAACAGACAAATCGGTCAATAATTCTTGTACAGAGCTAAGCAATAATGGTTTACGACAAAAAAAAAAACAACTTTTTCCACGTATTTCACCCGGGTTCGAACCAATAGCAGTAAGAAGCCTTGAGTTTGAATGCTATTGCCTTAATCATTCGGCCACCGCGGCCCCAAAAACATCTTTATATTATAAAAGGAAAAAAACATTGGATGCCAGTGTGATGTGGTAGAAATAGACATTTTTGGAAGATTTTGAAGATCATTTTATTTGACACACTCACCTGAAATAAGACTTGCTACAATTAGAGGTACAATTGCCATTTTTAACATCCTCATAAATATATCACCAGGAAGACCTAGAAAATATAACATGTGTAATTGTATGTTATAACTTAAATATGGGGAAATATTACTCTTTTGTTGACATATAATTCCACAAATATTACATTGAGTTTTGATTTTAACCGCTATATATAGGTTTATAACATTTGGATTTTTGCAAAACAATAGTTTTTCTTCTAAAAGGAAACGTGGTCATGAACAGTTCTATCTGGTTTTTTTTAAATCTAAAATTACTTAGATAATAGATACAGTTTTTTTCAAATCCTTGTGCAAATCAGAGATCCATATGCCTTTCAGAGAGAAAACGATGCTGTTTTGTACATACATTTTATATCACCTAACATTTTGAGAAAGTCAGTAAAAAATCAAATAAATAAATTGGAAAATGAAAAAAAGGGGGATATGGGGGGGGGGGGTTATAGAACAGAGATAACACACTTTCTACAGCGTTCACTTAACGTGTTTGCGTGGTGCTCTTTTCCCCACATCTTAGGTTTCTATATTTTTCGGGACTCGGTTACCAAGGCAATCTACCTTCTCTACATTCGGCATATGGTTGGCATTTCTGTGTTCGATTTAACAGAATGTTCAACAAGAAGTACATTTATATGTATTTTTTCTGAAAGAGAGAAAAATAAAGTACAACACTTGCAAACGAAAATTGAAAAGAAAAAATAAGTTAATTACCCAGCCAAAGAACTTCATCACTTGATGGTTCTAACGGTCGGACACCAAATCCGATGGCAAACCCGGATACTGCTCCAATGAGTACCAGAAATACTAGAATATTGTCTTTTACACAGCTACCACAATTTTTGCATTTTGATTCTCTGTTTTCATTCTTTATGCCTGCCATATTGAGTCGATGCATCCTCAACAGAACCACTTTTTGTCGCGTAAACTCTGCCCTTTATCCAAATAAATGAACTATTAATGTATGCACTGTAAAAATTCTCTATCTCACTTTAAATAACCCAAATAAACATAATTTGCTTGTTATTAAATTTACATATATTTACATTATATACAATAATAATTGCGAGTTTCGTGTGCTATATACAGGCGATATAATTCATGAGAATTAACAAGAGCGTATTACCCCTGTCACATTGTAGTTTGGCCTTGACACTAATTGTAGCAGTAATGAAAAAAATTATTGGCAAGTGTAATATATATGAATATATATGTGTGTGTGTGTGTGTGTGTGTGTGTGTGTGTGTGTGTGTGTGTGTGTTACAATTACCTATATTCTTTTAATATGATACGACTTAAGTTGGTTTAGGAGACGCATGTGGAACTCATATACCTTACTATATATCTAAAGAAAAAACTACATGCAACGTGCCCTAGAAGTTTCTACATTTTTCTTCAAAAAGTTGCTATGTGTATATATATATATATATATATATATATATATATATATATATATATATATATATATATATATATATATATATATCGTGCCCTTGCTACATTTAGCGTACTTTTTTATACTATATGTTACATTGGTACTACATATAGGAACTAAATAGGACCTAGGTATTAACAAAATATAGACTAACGACAGCATGAATTTTCAAAAGTGCAATAAATTTCAAATACATGTACAAATACCTGAGACAGATCGGGCAACACGTAAAATTGAAATGGTAAAACTCGGTATTATCGTTGCGTTGTCCATACAAATACCTGAGACAAATCGGACAACACTTAACAATTGAACTGTTTTAAAAATGGTGTTCATTGTCAGTATGAAGGCAACAACTTTGCAAGCAAACGGAATAACGCGCGTTAGCGCGTTATGATAAGTTCGCTTGCAAAGTCGTTGCCTTCATACTGACAATGAACACCATTTTTAAAACAGTTCAATTGTTATATTTTCGTTTCATAATTTTTTAAAAAAATTATTCATTTAATTTAAGAAAAAATATTCCCATCTATAGCACATGCACAACGAAGGAGTCCAGTAGACGCAACAGCTGAATTTAAGACCGAGAACGACACATTATTAATCCGCGCAATATTTTTAATGTGGGGTAACAACGGGGAGTTTTGGTTTGAAAAATTATAGTGTTATCAGGTATTTTGATGGTATTTTCTCGATTATTCATTAACATAATGATTTTTTTTAGAATATTGGATATAAATAACATATATAAAAGTTGAATATCAACGATGAATGTGTTATTTGTGGACTATATTTCAGTCGAAAATCAGGTGCACCTGTGTGGCTCCATTTCAATTTGCAAAGAAGTTTGGAGTTAAAGATTGCTGGCTAAATGTCGGAAGTGAAATTTGTGAATCTGAAACAGGAAGGGGGGAACTGTAGCAGAGGGATAATTTTCAATGGCCAAGCATGTGGGTTTCGAATCTGTGATATGTGAGTAGACATGGATTTACCGAGAGATTTTTTCTGGAATGTCGACATTGTTAGGTTGAGATTCACTCTAGATACCATAATGTGCCGAGCTTCATACTCGGTATCATTCAAATGTAGACAGCAAAGCAGTGAGAAGTATACTTTATTCTTTACGCTTGTTGTGGTGCAAATATCTCTCAAAGTTTAGAAAATTATCGTTTTAAGGTTAGCAAGGAGTTGTGTAATACTTAAACAATGTATTGTACTATTGAAGAGTTACTATTGTATTACTTGCAAATTGATTAAAAGCATGTAGCTGATTTTTCAGCTTTTCCGATCAACAAACACAGCATGTGAAACGGACAATTTTCATTGGATGTGGCATACATGCGTGAATCTAATTTCAATTGAAATTTACATCACTTGAAATTTACATCCCACGAGACACAAAATTGATTGACAAGTTGTACCATTTCACATTTTCTCAAAATAATAGGGTTTATTATATGCGACCTATTATATGACTATGAATCTTTCTTTTCGTCTATTGGTCGTCATACTGTCACGTGTCATTAAATATTTCGTGTATTGCTTGTCTAAATGCAAGTGCGGTCAATAATATGAAGTCCGGACTGGTTCAGACCCCTTTTCAGCCTCAATGACGTCACAACAAAATTATCCAATTATTTCTTTATTTACTCCGTTGAGTTGCTCAGTCATGATGGAGGAGACGGTGTCACATTCTTCCACTGGCTCCGGTCGATTTGCAGATATAGCTGATAAAGAAATCGAAAATAGTTATTTGTCATAAAATAAAACAATTATAGTCTTTGAATTCGGTCAATACATGGTTCTATGGACTTGATGCAACCATTATTCACCGAGGCTGAAATAATATAGCAGCTTTGTCAAGGTAGGAAGAATTTTTGTAAGATCCGATTGTTCAAAATTTTTTTTTTGTGGTTTGATAGTTTTGACTCATCTGTTGTTGTCTGTTCTTTCAACAGGCCATCAAAAACACCACTCTGTCTCTCACAATGACAATATTACGGTGAATATCAGCCAAGTGCCTATATATGTTATCAAAATATTATTTTATTAACTTCTTTGAATTTACTTTTTAAAATCTCGTAAATGTGTTTTTCAGCCTCGTCTCGAATGTTAACAAATGTGACGTGACAGTCATGTTTGTTTATCTACGATAACGTAGATCCGGATTGTGTATTGCATTTTATATGTATTCATACACGGAGTGACAAAATTTTTTGGCATTAATTGTCAGTAATAATTACAACGGCTCTCAAGCTTGCAGCTATGAGAATTTCACAAGGCAAATGGAAATATATAAAATTGAAATTGTAAAACTCGGTATGATCGTTGCTTTGTCCATACTAATACCCGAGGAAGATCGGACAACACATAAAATTGACATTGTAAAACTCGGTATGATCGTTGTGTTGTCCATACAAATACCTGAGACAGATCGGACAACACGTAACATTGGAATTGTAAAATTCGGTATCATCATTGTGTTGTCCATACAAATACCTGAGACAGATCGGACAACACGTAAAATTGAGATTGTAAAACTCGGTATCATCGTTGTGTTGTCCATACAAATACCTGAGACAGATCGGACAACACGTAAAATTGACATTGTAAAACTCGGTATCATCGTTGTGTTGTCCATACTCAATGTCAATATTACGGTGAATATCAGCCAGGTGCCTATATATGGCAAAATTGAAATTGTAAAACTCGGTATTATCATTGTGTTGTCCATACAAATACCTGAGACAGATCGGAAAACACATAACATTGGAATTGTTAAATTCGGTATTATCGTTGTGTTGTCCATACAAATACCTGAGACAGATCGGACAACACGTAACATTGGAATTGTTAAATTCCGTATTATCATTGTGTTGTCCATACAAATACCTGAGACAGATCGGATAACACGTAACATTGAAAATGTAAAACTCGGTATCATCGTTGTGTTGTCCATACAAATACCTGAGACATATCGGACAACATGTAAAATTGACATTGTAAAACTCGGTATTATCGTTGTGTTGTCCATACAAATACCTGAGACAGATCGGACAACACGTAACATTGAAATTAGAAAAACTCGGTATCATAATTTTGTTGTCCATACAAATACCTGAGACAGATCGGACAACACGTAAAATTGACATTGTAAAACTCGGTATTATCGTTGTGTTGTCCATACAAATACCTGAGACAGATGGGACAACACGTAAAATTGACAGTGTAAAACTCGGTATCATCGTTGTGTTGTCCATACAAATACCTGAGACAGATCGGACAACACGTAAAATTGACATTGTAAAACTCGGTATCATCGTTGTGTTGTCCATACAAATACCTGAGACAGATCGGACAACACGTAAAATTGACAGTGTAAAACTCGGTATCATCGTTGTGTTGTCCATACAAATACCTGAGACAGATGGGACAACACGTAAAATTGACAGTGTAAAACTCGGTATCATCGTTGTGTTGTCCATACAAATACCTGAGACAGATCGGACAACACGTAAAATTGACAGTGTAAAACTCGGTATCATCGTTGTGTTGTCCATACAAATACCTGAGACAGATGGGACAACACGTAAAATTGACATTGTAAAACTCGGTATTATCGTTGTGTTGTCCATACAAATACCTGAGACAGATCGGACAACACGTAAAATTGACAGTGTAAAACTCGGTATCATCGTTGTGTTGTCCATACAAATACCTGAGACAGATGGGACAACACGTAAAATTGACAGTGTAAAACTCGGTATTATCGTTGCGTTGTCCTTACAAATACCTGAGACAGATCGAACAACCCGTAAAATTGACATTGTAAATCTCGGTATCATCGTTGTGTTGTCCATACAAATACCTGAGACAGATCGGACAACACGTAAAATTAAGATTGTAAAACTCGGTATCATCGTTGTGTTGTCAATACAAATACCTGAGACAGATCGGACGACACGTAAAATTGAAATTGTAAAACTCGTTATCATCATTGTGTTGTCCATACAATTACCTAAGACAGATCGGACAACACGTAAAATTGACAGTGTAAAACTTGGTATCATCGTTGTGTTTTCCATACAAATACCTGAGACAGATCGGACAACACGTAAAATTTAAATTGTGAGCTCGGTATCATCATTGTGTTGTCCATACAAATACCTGAGACAGATCGGACAACACGTAAAATTGACATTGTAAAACTCGGTATTATCGTTGTGTTGTCCATACAAATACTTGAGACAGATGGGACAACACGTAAAATTGACATTGTAAAACTCGGTATCATCGTTGTTGTCCATACAAATACCTGAGACAGATCGGACAACACGTAAAATTGAAATTGTAAAACTCGTTATCATCGTTGTGTTGTCCATACAATTACCTGAGACAGATCCGACAACACCTTAAATGACATTGTAAAACTCGGTATCATCGTTGTGTTGTCCATACAAATACCTGAGACAGATCGGACAACACGTAAAATTGAAATTGTAAAACTCGGTATCATCGTTGTGTTGTCCATACAAATACCTGAGACAGATCGGACAACACGTAACATTGAAATTGTAAAACTCGGTATCATCGTTGTGTTGTCCAAACAAATACCTGAGACAGATCGGACAACACGTGAAATTGACTTGTAAAACTCGGTATTATCGTTGTGTTGTCCATACCAATACCTGCGACAGATCGGGCAACACGTAACATTGGAATTGTTAAATTCGGTATCATCATTGTGTTGTCCATACAAATACCTGAGACAGATCGGACAACACGTAACATTGGAATTGTAAAATTTGGTATCATCGTTGTGTTGTCCATACAAATACCTGAGACAGATCGGACAACACGTAACATTGGAATTGTAAAATTCGGTATCATCGTTGTGCTGTCCATACAAATACCTGAGACAGATCGGACAACACGTAAAATTAAAATTGTTAAACTCGGTATCATCGTTGTGTTGTCCATACAAATACCCGAGACTGATCGGATAAAATTAGCAAAACAAGTTGTAATTATTAACTTGTATTTCTGTTGTTGTGTAATGTTTTACGTTGTAAAATAATAAAGGCTTTCCTGAAAGCATCTGATGAGATGTTTTCTTGTCGTCTTTAGAAAAGGCGTGACAAGAGTTACAGAACATAACCAGAATAAAAACATAACCAAAAGTCCAACTAAAACAAGAAGGTTCAGAGAACAACAGTTTATTTAACAAAATTGTATTTTTCAAATATGACAATGATGCAAATATAACAGTGGTGGAGAAACAGAAAGTGGTGAGTGTTATCATTGTTTTGTATAACATAAAATTAAGATCAGCAATGAGGCGGAATGCTTCACAACAGCAGCAACAACAACATCAACAAATACAACAGCAGTAGGAACAACAACAACCACCACAAAAAGCATCATCATCAACAACAACAGACACAACAACAGCAGCAGCAACACCAGCCACAACCCATGCCGGCACAGCCAGCACCTCAAGTAACCTGTCCCGCAACCGGCAGTGCAACCGGTCCCAGCGTTACAATACCTGGACAACAGCAACAGCAGGGTTCACGCTGCCGTTCGTTTTTTTCGCAAAATGAGGGGGAAAAAATGGTGATAAAAAATAAACATCGGCGAAAGTCATGGCGAAAAAAATGTTTACATTAACAGGTTCACTACGCTTCACGGACTAAGCAGAGAGTCGTTAAAGCAACAGGTTTCCGTCTCTGTCTACGTGTTTATCAAACCATAGATCTAGAGAGTTCCGAATGAGTGTTAAACTGGGTCACCGAAGCCATGTACATGATGTTAATTAAACAAAATTCCACGTGTGAAGGTGTTAATTACAGGTGGATTTATCATTTAACGAGATTAATTACCGATGTTAGCCAGTGATAACCAAGCCGCGGTTACGGATAATCACAGGTAATTGCTAAATTATATTGAGATTATCAATTATCGGCGGTAGATCTTTGAAAGTAGTAAACATGAAATTTGTGCTTTTGACGGTTTTGTTTACAGTTTACTTATTACTTATTAATGATTTATTTTATGAATAAAAGAAATAAAACAAGAAAACTGTTGTTGTTCTTCATGTCATCAGACATGCATTTTATAAGCCAATTTATTTCTATTAAATTTTCGCCAGAAATTACAATTAGACCAGAAAATATCTTTGGCCCATACAAATTGTATTTGGCGAAAAAAAATAATTCTGGCGAAAATTTTGGAGAAAAAAAATTGAAGTCAGCGTGACCCCTGAATAGTCACATCCAGCGCAATAACAGTCTCCAGTACCAGTTCCGCCAGTATAGCTACCAGCGGCACCGGTACCTTTACAACATATGCCACCCAAACAGCCAGTAGACCCGCAACAACTGCAAGCAATCCCTCAACAATCGTTAGTGGTTCCAGTACATCATCAACCAGGACCATCTTATCAGGTATGTGTTATGGCATCTGCTATCAATATAGATAAATTTTCGGGCGATGAGGGACAAAATTCGATTGCTTGGCTAAGGTCATTTGGCTGACTTTTAAAATTTTACCCCGAAACAGGTTTTTTTCCGTTTTAACTAAAGGACTCTGCAAAGTTTTGGTATGATAGTCTTCCAAAGCAGACTCGGGTCGATTTTGACAATTTGCAGCTTTCATTCACAACAAGATTGCAGGTGGACAAAACTCTCGATTTGTCCATTTTACAAATGTCTCTGTCTTCTACTGAGACTGTTAACGATTTCTGGCTGAGATGACAGCGTCAAAATCACACTCACCAATAATAAAGACTTACCTGACATCATCTGAATAGACGTGTTCTTGTCGTTTTTAGAAAAGGCGCGCTGTATTAAAACATGACCAAAAGTCCAACTATAAATTCGCACCAAAAAAAAGTTGATTAAAGAAAGTTGTTTTTGCAAACATAACACAGCTCCCAGTCCCACCATAATCAATTGTTAGATTTAGATTGTTTGAATTCTGGCCCGGCACCAACGGCGATCGCGGGGTGTTCGTCTCATGTTTTCATGTTCTGTTAACAGTAGTCTATTGAGCTACGGTAAAACCTGAGTGTAAAGACCACCAG
>CM056601.1:3340137-3492021 GCA_029721355.1 Tegillarca granosa
AACACGTGTCTTCAGTTCCCAAACACGTGTCTTCAGTTCCATATATATGGCACGCCAATTTATGCAAAAGTCAGCAAACCCTAGGATAGCTCAGCTATCTATAGGATAACTGGCTGTTATCCCATAAATACTTGACCGTAACTCACAATAGCTCCAGATATTGGGGGTTATAAATAGGCTATCTATAGGATAGCTGGCTGCTATCCTATAGATAGCTGGTGCAATCCCATAAATACCTGAATAAAACCCCCTATATCTCTTGATAATTTGAGTTTCAAAATAGTATTTTACTAAAAAGCTGAGGTTTTAATGAATTAAAATCTTAAAACCACATTTTGCATTAGGTGTTGCAAAAATGGGATTGAGTTACTAATTCATTAAAACCTCAGCTTTCAATGAAATATAATTCTGTAATTCAAAATATCAGGAGATATTGGGGGTTATTTTTCAGATATTTATGGGATCACACCAGCTATCTATGGGTTTTCACTCAGCTATCCCACAGATAGCAGGTGTGATCCACAATACCTATAGATATCGGGAGTAAAATTAGCGATTATATAGATAGCAGCCAGCTATGCTATAGATAACTGGGCTATCCTAGGGTTTGCTGATTTTTGCATAAATTGGCGTGCCATACCATATAGTTTTAAAATTAATGCCATTTAAACAGAGCCAGTCTTTGACCACTGTTGTAATATGCTTCGAAATACGAAATTAGAGCTTAAATAAAAGTTCGCTCAAAAGTTGGTCATTCGATAATACAGATTTTTACAGATTACTAGTAACTTGCTACTAGATCATCATCATCATCATCATCATCATCATCATCATCATCATGGTTTCAATAAATATAATCTTGATAAATGGTAAAGCTAGTTCTGACAACTTACTGTTAATGTCATTTTCTGTGATAATTCTCTTAAGAAGATATTGTATCTTAGGGGCCACATTATAGCTCCCACTCTGTATTCTCAGTGTGTAACTGAGGGAGTTTGTGTATCCATAGAATCTGTCGACACTAAAATAAATAAATAAATAAATAAATAAATAAATTGAACACTTTTCGAGCACATTTTTTGTCAAGAAATAAGATTAATTCTGCAACAACACAAACAATCGATAAAATGGCAACCAAAAATCCCAACTGAGTAGATCTACCTCTGCTTTCAATATTTTAAAAATTATTCTGTTCTTTTTTAAGTAAAGCCTTATTAAAATAAACTTACCAAAGTGCTATACCACTTTTCATCTCCTTATACTGAGGAATTAAAATAGAATCCATTATTTAATACGCAAAATCTAAGCAAATCCAATGTTTTGTGTTGAAACACGTCTAAATATGGCGCCTCAAACATGCAGGTTTGTAGGTTACTATGCTAAGTCTCCTTGACGTCGTTGTGATGACGTCATATCCACAATAGAACTCAGCTTCCGCAAGTTCCATAACTCTATTTGTTTCACCCTCGCCCGATATCAGGATTTTACTGACCTTTTATAAACCATATTAGATCACCAACACTGTAACGATTACATCCTATCGATCACCCTGAAGATTCAATGTAAATGTATGCATAAGATACTTTACACACTGTGTAAGGTACTATCCTACAGACCATTATATAAGAAAATCACAAAAATAACAATTCGTATTTGTACACAGTGAGCAGTGAGTGTTTTTACATGATACAGTGAGAATGGCGTGGCAAACCGTCGTTGTGTGTGATAAAATAATGATTTATTTAACTTACTATCAAACAAAGTGACAATACCCTTGTTCCTAGAATTCAAATATTTCGTTTTATTACCAACACATCTTTACCTGCGTCCTTATTTGCCGTAAGTGTATGCAATTTATAAATAGTGACGGATTTATTATCAAGCGGGTTCGTCAAGGGGAATAACTCTCATATTGACTAGATACGGAATCGTACTGACCCGATATGGTTTACATTAGGTCACCACGTGACCAGGATTGCCCAATGATATTGACAGAAACTAGTAAGAGTTGTGGATTTTACTGACCATGTATCAACCATATTAGGTCACCAACTCACTCTTTAACTAATAATATAAGTCCACCTGTCTAATATGAATAAAACTACTACATGTATTTTCAGTCTCAGAAAGAATCATGAACCTGTTTTTAAGATTAATTTTTTGTACCCTCTACCCAATAAAATATAGGTAATTTAAAGAAAAAAAATACATAATTCATTGAAATATTTAAGGGCGCTCACCGAATCAGTGTGTTGAAGACAAGCATATCAGTCCCAATGTCAATTATCCTGGCACCGGGTGAACCAATCGATACACTGTCCTTTTAATGCCGAGCATTAGGCGAATAAGCAGTAAGCAGTATCTAAATTGTAAAGTATTATGTATGACCCGGTCGGGGTTCGAACTCACAAACTCCTGCTTTCGAGGCGGTCTCTCTACCACTGAGCCATCAAGGTGGTCTATTCGTACATAGATGTAACTATCTGTGTAAAGTCTTACCGTCTAGTAAGTCCACCTGTCCTCAATCCCCTTGGTGGTCTTTATACACAGGTTTTATCGTAGCATAATAGACTAATGTTAACAGAAAATGAAAAACACCCCGCGATCGCCGTTGGTGCCGGGCCAGAATTCAAACAATCTAAATCTAACAATTGATTATGGTGGGACCGGGAGCTGTGTTATGTTTGCAAAAACAACTTTCTTTAATCAACTTTTTTTTGGTGCGAATTTATAGTTGGACTTTTGGTCATGTTTTAATACAGCGCGCCTTTTCTAAAAACGACAAGAACACGTCTATTCAGATGATGTCAGGTAAGTCTTTATTATTGGTGAGTGTGATTTTGACGCTGTCATCTCAGCCAGAAATCGTTAACAGTCTCAGTAGAAGACGGGGACATTTGTAAAATGGACACATCGAGAGTTTTGTTCACCTGCAATCTTGTTGTGAATGATTGCTGCAAATTGTCAAAATCGACCCGAGTCTGCTCTGGAAGACTATCATACCAAAACTTTGCAGAGTCCTTTAGTTAAAACGGAAAAAAAGTTCAACCTGTTTTCGGGGTAAAATTTTAAAAGTCAGCCAAAATGACCTTAGCCAAGCAATCGGATTTTGTCCCTCATCGCCCAAAAATTTATCTATATTGATAGCAGATGCCATAACACATACCTGATAAGATGGTCCTGGTTGATGATGTACTGGAACCACTAAAGATTGTTGAGGGATTGCTGGAAGTTGTTGCGGGGCTACTGGCTGTTTGGGTGGCATATGTTGTAAAGGTACCGGTGCCGCTGGTAGCTATACTGGCGGAACTGGTACTGGAGACTGTTATTGCGCTGGATGTGACTGTTGCTGTTGTCCAGGTTGTTGTAGCGCTGGGGCCGGTTGCACTGCCGGTTGCGGGACAGGTTACTTGAGGTGCTGGCTGTGCCGGCATGGATTGTGGCTGGTGTTGCTGCTGCTGTTGTTGTGTCTGTTGTTGTTGACGATGATGCTTTTTGTGGTGGTTGTTGTTGTTGCTGCTGCTGTTGTATTTGTTGATGTTGTTGTTGTTGCTGCTGTTGTGAAGCATTCCGCATCATTGCTGATCTTACTTTTATGTTATACAAAACAATGATAACACTCACCACTTTCTCCACCACTGTTATATTTGCATCATTGTCATATTTGCAAAATACAATTTTGTTTAATAAAATGTTGTTCTCTGAACCTTCTTGTTTTAGTTGGACTTTTGGTTATGTTTTTATTCTGGTTATGTTCTGTAACTCTTGTCACGCCTTTTCTAAAAACGACAAGAAAACATCTCATCAGATGCTTTCAGGGAAGTCTTTATTATTTTACAACGTAAAACAATACACAACAACAGAAATACAAGTTAATAATTACAACTTGTTTTGCTAATTTTATCCGATCAGTCTCAGGTATTTGTATGGACAACACAACGATGATACCGAGTTTTACAATTTCAATGTTACGTGTTGTCCGATCTGTCTCAGGTATTTGTATGGACAACACAACGATGATACCGAGTTTTACAATGTCAATGTTACGTGTTGTCCGATCTGTCTCAGGTATTTGTATGGACAACACAACGATAATACCGAGTTTTACAATTTCAATGTTACGTGTTGTCCGATCTGTCTCAGGTATTTGTATGGACAACACAACGATAATACCGAGTTTTACAATGTCAATTTTACGTGTTATTCGATCTGTCTCAGGTATTTGTATGGACAACACAATGATGATACCGAATTTTACAATTCCAATGTTACGTGTTGTCCGATCTGTCTCAGGTATTTGTATGGACAACACAACGATAATACCGAGTTTTACAATGTCAATTTTACGTGTTGTCCGATCTGTCTCAGGTATTTGTATGGACAACACAACGATAATACCGAGTTTTACAATGTCAATTTTACGTGTTATCCGATCTGTCTCAGGTATTTGTATGGACAACACAATGATGATACCGAATTTAACAATTCCAATGTTATGTGTTGTCCGATCTGTCTCAGGTATTTGTATGGACAACACAATGATAATACCGAGTTTTACAATTTCAATTTTGCCATATATAGGCACCTGGCTGATATTCACTGTAATATTGACATTGTGTATGGACAAGAGAATGATGATAACGAGTTTTACATTTTCAATTTTACGTGTTGTCCGATCTGTCTAAGTTATTTGTACAGACAACGCAACGATAATAATGGGATGTAAATTTCAATTGGAATTAGATTCACGCATGTATACCACATCCAGTGAAAATTGTCCGTTTCACATGCTGTGTTTGTTGATCGGAAAAACTGAAAAATCAGCTACATGCTTTTAATCAATTTACAAGAGATACAACAGTAACTCCTCAAAAGTACACTACATTGTTTAAGTACTACACAACTCTTTGCTAACCTTAAAACGATAATTTTCTAAACTTTGAGAGATATTTGCACCACAACAGGCGTAAAGAATAAGTATACTTCTCACTGCTTTGCTGTCTACATTTGAATGATACCGAGTATGAAGCTCGGCACATTATGTTATCTAGAGTGAATCTCAACCTAACAATGTCGACATTCCAGAAAAAATCTCTCGGTAAATCCCTGTCTACTCACATATCACAGATTCGAAACCCAGATGCTTGGCCATTGAAAATTATCCCTCTGCTACAGTTCCCCCCTTCCCGTTTCAGATTCACAAATTTCACTTCCGACATTTAGCCAGCAATCTTTAACTCCAAACTTCTTTGCAAATTGAAATGGAGCCACACAGGTGCACCTGATTTTCGACTGAAATATAGTCCACAAATAACACATTTATCGTTGATATTCAACTTTTATATATGTTATTTATATCCAATATTCTAAAAAATTCATTATGTTAATGAATAATCGAGAAAAAACCATCAAAATACCTGATAACACTATAATTTTTCGACTTTGCAAGCGAACTTATCATAACGCGCTAACGCGCGTTATTCCGTTTGCTTGCAAAGTTGTTGCCTTCATACTGACAATGAACACCATTTTAAAACAGTTCAATTGTTAAGTGTTGTCCGATCTGTCTCAGGTATTTGTACGGACAACACAACGATAATACCGAGTTTTACCATTTCAATTTTACGTGTTGCCCGATCTGTTTCAGGTATTTGTACGGACAACACAACGATCATACCGTGTTTTACAATTTCAATTGTACGTGTTGCCCGATCTGTCTCAGGTATTTGTACGGACAACACGACGATCATACCGGGTTTTACAATTTCAATTTTATGTGCTGTTCGATCTGTCTCTGGTATTTGTACGGACAACACAACTATCATACCGAGTTTTACAATTTCAATTTTACGTGTTGTCCGATTTGTCCCTGGTATGTGCAGACAACATAGCGATCATCTGGTATGTACAGACAACACATCGATCATACCGACTTTTATAATTTTAATTTTACGTGTTGTCCGAGTCTGGTTTTTAGGTACGTTAAAACTGCGTGGATATAAAACTAGTGAAATTGTTGAACGCGACAAAAAGGTACGGCATCTTCATTGTAAGCACGTGTTTTGTCTTGTTCTTTACGTAGGTTGACATCTTTGTAAGTAGTCGCACTTCTTGGGTTGCATTTTTTAAAATTGGTTTTCTTTGTCGGAATTGATATATCCGAATGCTATATCATATTTTACAGCTGGGGTTTAATTTGTTTGTTGGACCTGACCAGATCTTGTTTAAGTTTAATTTAACACGATTGACAAAGTTGGCTGGTTGGTTGGTTGTAATGTTCAAAGCCGCATTATTTAGGAATTTTTCGGCTTTGCGCATTGAGAACAAATTCGTTTATCTTACAACTTATTATGTTATTCCAAAAACAAGTTGACGTATGCGAGATAGTTAATTTTATGGTCTGTCTGAGATTGGACAACATTCTTATTGAATGTGTTCCAATAACCGTTAGGCTTTAAACTTATATTAATTGTACTATATAACTATATTGTATCATCTGTTTAACAATCTAATGCCTACACGTACCTTGTCATGTAGTTTATCAGTTAGTTTAAGAGTAAGTTTGTAAGGAATATCGTATATTTATTATTTATGGCACTTTTGAAAAATGATGCTGTCGCGAGTGTCTTTATTTTGTAAATACATGTAACTACATCCTATTGATAGTTATAAAATAAAAACTAACGACAGCATGGTTTTTCATATTGTTTTTTTAAATATATAATTGTAATCTACCTATAATTGTACTATGTAATTATATTGTATGATCTGTTTAACAATCGAATGTTAATATATATCTTGTCATGTAGCTTATCAGTTAGTAAAAATGTGAGCGTGATAAGGAATACTGAGTATTCGAAATATATTGCAATATGAAAAACCATGCTGTCGTTAGTTTTTATTTTATTATTATCTATATAAGCCTCTAGAATATCAGTAATAAATCCTATTGAGTTCCTATATGAAGTAACAACGTTACATAATAAAGTACGCTAAATGTAGCAAGGACACGTTATATATAGCAACTTTTTGTAGGAAAATATAGAAACTTCTAAGGCACGTTGCATGTAGTTTTTTGTATATATATATATATATATATATATATATATATATATATATATATATATATATATATAGTAAGATATAAGAGTTCCACATGCGTGTCTCTTAAACCAACTAAAGTCGTATCATATTGAAAGAATATTTATAGTTAATTGTAACACACACACACACACACACACACACACACACACACTTGCCAATATATTTTTTTCATTACTGCTACAATTAGTGTTAAGGCCAAACTATCATGTGACAGGTGAATACGCTGTGAATCATATCGGCTGTATATACCACTCGAAACTATTATTATTATTGTATATAATGTAAATATATGTAAAATTAATAACAAGCAAATTATGTTTATTTGGGTTATTTAAAGTGAGATAGAGATACAGTGCATACATAAAAATACGTTTTATTTGGATAAAGGGCAAAGTTTGTAAACGCGACAAACAGTGATTCTGTTGATGATGAATCGACTCAATATGGCAGGCATAAAGAATGAAAACAGAGAATCAAAATGCAAAAATTGTGGTAGCTGTGTAAAAGACAATATTCTAGTATTTCTGATACTCATTGGAGCAGTATCCGGGTTTGCCATCGGATTTGGTGTCCGACCGTTAGAACCATCAAGTGATGAAGTTCTTTGGCTGGGTAATTATTAGTAACTTGTTTTTTTTTCAATTTTCATTTGCAAGTGTTGTACTTTTTTCTCTCTTTTAGAAAAAAATGCATATACTTGTGGAACATTTTGTTAAATTGACAACAGAAATGCCAATCCATATGCTGAATGTAGAAAAGTTAGGTTGTCTTGGTAACCGAAAACCGAAAAATATAGAGACCTAAGATGTGGGAAAAATAGCACCATGCAAACACGTTAAGTGAACGCTGTAGAAAATGGGTTATCTCTGTTCTATAACCCACACATCCCCACATTCACCCCCTTTTCATTTCCCAATTTATTTATTTGATTTTTTACTGACTTTCTCAAAATTTTAGGTGATATAAAATGTACAAAACAGCATCGTTTTCTCTCAGAAAGTCATATGGATCTCTGATTTGTACAAAGATTTGAAAAAGCTGTTCTTATTATCTCAGGAATTTTAGATTAAAAAAAAAGTTTAAACAGAACTGTTCATGACCACGTTTTCTTATAGAAGTAAAACTATTATTTTGCAAAATCCAAATGTTTGTAACAAACCTACATATAGCCGTTAAAGTAAAAACTCAATGTCGTATTTGTGGAATTATATGTCAACACATGAGTAATAATTTTCCATATTTAAGTTATATCATATAATAACACACGTTATATTTCTAGGTCTTCCTGGTGATATATTTATGAGGATGTTAAAAATGACAATTGTTCCTCTGATTGTAGCAAGTCTAATTTCAGGTGAGTGTGTCAAACAAAATGATCTTCAAAATCTTTCAAAAATGTCTATCTCTACAACATCTTCTACTGACATCCAATGTTTTTTCCTTTTATACTATAAAGATGTTTTTGGGTGGCCGAGTGGTTAAGGCGATAGCATTCAAACTCAAGGCGTCTTACTGCTATTGATTCGAACCCGGGTGAAACAAGTGGGAATAGGTTTTTCTTTGTCGTAAACCATTATTGCTCAGCTCTGTACAAGAATTACTGACTGATTTGTCTGTTATATTTACGCTAGTTCTAGCATTCTAAAGTCGTTATAAGTGTGCACCAGTACAATGCAGAGTATAAACACTTGTACACTCAATCACCACATGAACTTTTATTAAGAATTAGCTCAAGATTGATAAAAAAAAATCTCGTTACGAATGGCTGAAAATTGCTGACGTGACGTAAAAGAACATCCAATGTTTCATTACAGAAAAAAAAAAAATAAAGTAACTGGCTTTTACAAATAAAACAAAGAACATTACACAACAAACACTCGGAATAAGAACACTAGACACGAGATAAACACATATTGAGACCACTGATTATAAAACTCCCGACTGTGTACGGTCACTGAATATAGTAACAACACAAGATAAACACATATTGAGATCACTGATTATAAAACTCCCGACTGTGTACGGTCACTGGATATAGTAACAAGACACAAGATAAACACATATTGAGACCACTGATTATAAAACTCCCGACTGTGTACGGTCACTGAATATAGTAACAACACAAGATAAACACATATTGAGATCACTGATTATAAAACTCCCGACTGTGTACGGTCACTGGATATAGTAACAAGACAC
Organism: Tegillarca granosa; assembly: GCA_029721355.1. Lineage (NCBI taxonomy): Eukaryota > Metazoa > Mollusca > Bivalvia > Arcoida > Arcidae > Tegillarca > Tegillarca granosa. The sequence goes on from CM056601.1 coordinate 3,349,441, forward strand.
AAGATAAACACATATTGAGATCACTGATTATAAAACTCCCGACTGTGTACGGTCACTGGATATAGTGACAAGACACAAGATAAACACATATTGAGACCACTGATTATAAAACTCCCGACTGTGTACGGTCACTGGATATAGTGACAAGACACAAGATAAACACATATTGAGACCACTGATTGTAAAACTCCCGACTTTGTACGGTCGCTGGATATAGTAACAAGACACAAGATAAACACATATTGAGATCACTGATTATAAAACTCCTGACTTTGTACGGTCACTGGATATAGTAACAAGACACAAGATAAACACATATTGAGATCACTGATTATAAAACTCCTGACTTTGTACGGTCGCTGGATATAGTAACAAAACACAAGGTAAACACATGTTGAGATCACTTAATATAAAACTCCCGACTTTGTACGGTCGCTGGATATAGTAACAAGACACAAGATAAACACATGTTGAGATCACTGATTATAAAACTCCCGGCTTTGTACAGTCACTGGATATAGTAACAAGACACAAGATAAACACATATTGAGATCACTGATTATAAAACTCCCGACTTTGTACGGTTACTGGATATAGTAACAAGACACAAGATAAACACATGTTGAGATCACTGATAATAAAACTCCCGGCTTTGTACAGTCACTGGATATAGTAACAAGACACAAGATAAACACATATCGAGGCCAATGATTGTAAAACTACCGACTTTGTACGGTCACTGGATATATTAACAAGACACAAGATAAACACATATTTAGGTCACTGATTATAAAACTCCCGGCTTTGTACAGTCACTGGATATGGTAACCAGACACAAGATTAACACATATTGAGATCACTGATTATAAAACTCCCGACTTTGTACGGTTACTGGATATAGTAACAAGACACAAGATAAACACATATTGAGATTATTGATTATAACACTCCTGACTTTGTACGGTCACTGGATATAGTAACAAGACACAAGATAAACACATATTGAGATCACTGATTATAAAACTACCGACTTTGTACGGTCCCTGGATATGGTAACAAGACACAAGATAAACACATATTGAGACCAATGATTGTAAAACTCCTGACTTTGTACGGTCACTGGATTTATTAACAAGACCCAAGATAAACACATATTGATTTCACTGATTATAAAAATCCCGACTTTGTACGGTCACTGGATATAGTTACATGACACAAGATAAACACATATTGAGACCAATGATTGTAAAACTCCTGACTTTGTACGGCCACTGGATATAGTAACAAGACACAAGATAAACACATATTTAGATCACTGATTATAAAACTGTCGACTTTTTACGGCCACTGGATATATAAACAAGACACAAGATAAACACATATTGAGATCACTGGTTATAAAACTCTCGACTTTGTACGGCCACTGGATATATAAACAAGACACAAGATAAACACATATTGAGACCACTGGTTATAAAACTCTCGACTTTGTACGGCCACTGGATATACATGTATAAACAAGACACAAGATAAACACATATTGAGATCACTGGTTATAAAACTCCCGACTTTGTACGGTCGCTGGATATAGTAACAAGACACAAAATAAACACATATTGAGATCACTGATTATAAAACTCCTGACTTTGTACGGTCACTGGATATAGTAACAAGACACAAGATAAACACATATTGAGATCACTGATTATAAAACTCCTGACTTTGTACGGTCGCTGGATATAGTAACAAGACACAAGATAAACACATGTTGAGATCACTTAATATAAAACTCCCGACTTTGTACGGTCGCTGGATATAGTAACAAGACACAAGATAAACACATGTTGAGATCACTGATTATAAAACTCCCGGCTTTGTACAGTCACTGGATATAGTAACAAGACACAAGATAAACACATATTGAGATCACTGATTATAAAACTCCCGGTTTGTACAGTCACTGGATATAGTAACAAGACACAAGATAAACACATATTGAGATCACTGATTATAAAACTCCTGACTTTGTACGGTCACTGGATATAGTAACAAGACACAAGATTAACACATATCGAGGCCAATGATTATAAAACTACCGACTTTGTACGGTCACTGGATATATTAACAAGACACAAGATAAACACATATTTAGGTCACTGATTATAAAACTCCCGGCTTTGTACAGTCACTGGATATAGTAACCAGACACAAGATTAACACATATTGAGATCACTGATTATAAAACTCCCGACTTTGTACGGTTACTGGATATAGTAACAAGACACAAGATAAACACATATTGAGATTATTGATTATAACACTCCTGACTTTGTACGGTCACTGGATATAGTAACAAGACACAAGATAAACACATATTGAGATCACTGATTATAAAACTACCGACTTTGTACGGTCCCTGGATATGGTAACAAGACACAAGATAAACACATATTGAGACCAATGATTGTAAAACTCCTGACTTTGTACGGTCACTGGATATATTAACGAGACCCAAGATAAACACATATTGATTTCACTGATTATAAAAATCCCGACTTTGTACGGTCACTGGATATAGTTACATGACACAAGATAAACACATATTGAGACCAATGATTGTAAAACTCCTGACTTTGTACGGCCACTGGATATAGTAACAAGACACAAGATAAACACATATTTAGATCACTGATTATAAAACTGTCGACTTTTTACGGCCACTGGATATATAAACAAGACACAAGATAAACACATATTGAGATCACTGGTTATAAAACTCTCGACTTTGTACGGCCACTGGATATATAAACAAGACACAAGATAAACACATATTGAGACCACTGGTTATAAAACTACCGACTTTGTACGGCCACTGGATATACATGTATAAACAAGACACAAGATAAACACATATTGAGATCACTGGTTATAAAACTCTCGACTTTGTACAGCCACTGGATATATAAACAAGACACAAGATAAACACATATTGAGATCACTGATTATAAAACTCCTGACTTTGTACGGTCACTGGATATAGTAACAAGACACAAGATAAACACATATTAAGACCACTGATTGGAAAACTACCGACTTGGGACGAGCAACGAGTACAATAATCAATAATTATAGGTCTTGTTTCAAATTCAAAGTCTCTTTTTTCCCTTTGAAACAAGACCTATTTTTTAAAATTATAAACAATTAAGATTCTTATCATTGAATCAATGAATGATATTATCACTTAATTTAGTTTCTTATCAATACAATTACTATATTCTAGGAACTGCATCACTTGACCCAAAAGACAATGGAAAATTGGCACAGTAGCGGTTGTATTTGTTGTGTGTGCTAATATATTTGGCGCTCTAATGGACGTGGCTCTCTTCTTCATCTTAAATCCAGGTCAAGTATACGAGAACTTTTTTATAAATCACTATCATTTTCTGTGTCATCAAATTTTAAAAAAACATAAATAACCGTTATTGTCTTCAAGTAATTGGAAATCTCAGATTGCTTACCATCTAAAAGCAACAATACTTCTTTTCATCTAAATTTGAAAAATACTGCAATCTTGTTTGTCTATTGCAATCAAGTATTAGGCCTTCTTACAAAGCAATATATGTATATACACGTGTTGCTAATAAAGCTACTAATTCAAGGACAAACCTTGTGATAAGTGTTAGTATAAGTCCTGCCTACAAACAATATTTGCATTTCAATCCAATAAAAAATAATCTTAAGTACGTGTGCCTTTATATATTGATGTACTCTATATATATATATATTCGAATTTCACTTAAATTTTAAATGACTATTTTCTATTTAGGTGGAGATGGTGTAACTCCGTCTGCTGAAAGCCAGTCTGGTGAAAATAAAGTATTGGAGACTCAGGATCTATTTATAGATTTTATACGGTAAAATTCAACATAATAATTTTATAAGAATTAGAAGTTTAAAACAATTTGTTAATTAATAAATAAATAAATAACCTCAGTGGCCAAGTGGTCATAAGGGCGTGCTAATGTATCACAGTGCCTCTCAAATACCTTGGCTCAAATTCCGCTTGGGCAATTGCAAATCCTACTGTAAGAGTTTCTCAGTGTGCCTGCCGAAAGTCGATGGTCAATCCAGTTTCCTCCTTCTACCCAGAGCTTACCGCCTCTATATCCTCACTAGGATGTAATACACCATACTCTACCCATTTCCCACTTACAAACAAATACTACGACCCATACATGAATCCACCACTCGACATGTTTGGTTGTTCATTTCGTTTAAGTTTGTTCACCATGTTCGGTTGTTCATTTCGTTTAAGTTTGTTCACCATGTTCGGTTGTTCATTTCGTTTAAGTTTGTTCACCATGTTCGGTTGTTCATTTTGTTTAAGTTTGTTTACCATGTTTGGTTGTTATTTCGTTTAAGTTTGTTCACAATGTTTGGTTGTTCATTTCGTTTAAGTTTGTTCACAATGTTTGGTTGTTCATTTCGTTTAAGTTTGTTCACCATGTTTGGTTGTTCATTTCGTTTAAGTTTGTTCACCATGTTTGGTTGTTCATTTCGGTTAAGTTTGTTCACCATGTTTGGTTGTTCATTTCGGTTAAGTTTGTTCACCATGTTTGGTTGTTCATTTCGGTTAAGTTTGTTCACCATGTTTGGTTGTTCATTTCGGTTAAGTTTGTTCACCATGTTCGGTTGTTCATTTCGGTTAAGTTTGTTCACCATGTTTGGTTGTTCATTTCGTTTAAGTTTGTTCACAATGTTTGGTTGTTCATTTCGTTTAAGTTTGTTCACCATGTTTGGTTGTTCATTTCGTTTAAGTTTGTTCACAATGTTTGGTTGTTCATTTCGTTTAAGTTTGTTCACAATGTTTGGTTGTTCATTTCGTTTAAGTTTGTTCACCATGTTTGGTTGTTCATTTCGTTTAAGTTTGTTCACCATGTTTGGTTGTTCATTTCGTTTAAGTTTATTCACCATGTTTGGTTGTTCATTTCGTTTAAGTTTGTTCTAATTTTTGTTTTATTAGGAACTTAATGCCAGATAATGTTGTGACTGCTTGTTTTCAAAAGGTATTTGCTCTCTCTCTCTCTCTATCTCTCTCTCTCTCTCTCTCTCTCTCTCTCTCTCTCTCTCTCTCTCAAATCTCACGGTACGTGCATGGTATTTAAGAAATTACAAGCGCGAGTGTTCTTCCATTTTTCTATGTTGTTTAAGAAATATATCATATTCACACGTATTCGTGCCGGCGAGAAAACTGATTTTCCGAGTTTACTTATTTTCAGACTCAAACGAAATACATGGCTTCCACTATCAATAACAACACAACATACATACATTCTATAGATACTACAAGTGGCTCAAATATTCTTGGTGAGTTAGGTTTCTCGATTGAAAAATAACCATACTTGTTCCTCTTCGATGGTATAAAGACATTTATAATATATAATTAGTTAATGGCATTTGTTTTGGAAGCAACCAAAGCAACATAAACAACTCACAACAAAATAGAATGCAAACAAGAGAAAATAATCGTGACACATTATGAAAATATATCGAGACCACTTATTATTAAACTATCGACAACAAAACCATCGGCGAAAAAAAAAGAATGTGAAAAGAAGAAGAAGAAGACAAATTGTGAACACATATCACTGATTTTGGTACAATTATCATATGCCATTTTTTTTAATTTTAAAAAACAATACATTCAAAAGGTAATATATAAATAACACAAATACTAGTTGAATTTTGATGTGCCAGATGTGCACATTTCGGAAATTCATTCCTCATCAGTATATGACACTATCAACAATTGACAATGGGTGAATATATACCACGTTTGAGTGAGAAAACGAGTTTTGTAAAATTCAGGGCTGATTGTTGTAAGTTCCCTCATTGGTATGGCAACAGCAAGAGCAGGAGATATTGGCGTTCCATTCGTAACATTTTTTCGATCCTCCTCGGATATACTCATCATTCTACTTAAGTGGTCAATTTGGTAAGAACCGTGTAAAGATGGAGTTCGGTCTTTTAAAAACAATTCAAGTAACTGTATCAATCCATTTGTGCAATTTTATTAAAATGCAGAGGCGGATCCTGGATTTTTACAGCATGAAAGTTGACAGCCAAAGGCTCGAATCTCCCAGAGAGTTTCCGAGGCGAATGATCCATAGAAAATAAATAAAAATATAACGCAAAATACCGCATTCTTGCGCAATCTAAACTTTAAAAAGAAAATATCTTTGATTCAGAGTGCCAAGCTTTGGCAATAGAACAATACGTATGATCCACGTGTTTTTAAAATGCCGTTGTTTTGTTCATCTTTTTCTTTCTTTCTTTCTTTCTTTTTGATATTGCTTCTAATAAGATAATGTACCCATTTGTTTACATCTTACAATGAAAGATTTTTAATGCAAATTTGATTCTGAAGTTCAGCATTTTACATCTTTCAGTTATATGAAAGTTAGGACACAATCATATTAATAACCAAAGTTGATACAAGTCTATCCATAGATGTGAAAGTTTAAGCGTGATTTTACAATAAAAAGCGTTTTGACGACATAAATTGTATGTTCAGGTTTACACCTATCGGAGTGACAAGTTTGATAGCCACCTCTGTGTCACAGATTAAAGAACTAGAGAACACCTTTAGAAGTCTGGGATTATTTGTTGGAACCTACACTATCGGAATCCTTGTCCACCATTTTGTCTTTGTTCCAGCTGTGTGGTTAATTGTCATGCGCACAAATCCATTGCGATTACTGCTGACGTCATTCAGACCCATTATTACGTTATTTGCACCACCGTCAAGGTATGTAAATAAGCTTTTCGAACTTCAATAATTCTCAATTTTTGGATATACGCAAATGTTATTGTATAACATATTATTAATTTTAAAATTACTTTTAGAATACATATAACATAAAATTTATAACGGCAAATGATGTCCAAAATGACGTGTTGGGTACTTTTGCTGGGTCCTAGTCCTAACCAACTATTTTTTTAACGAATGAAGCAGCTATTCAACAAATCGACATTTAAATGTCCATAAAATTTATTCACAGATATCTGCTATTTTGTGAATAATTAGGCTGTTAAAGAAAACCTAAATTAATATTTAAATAGTTCAGACCGATCGGAGCGGGGCGTAATATCGTCCCGCCTTTATTACGCCCGCCTACCTCCAAAATGTTAGTCAGATATGGACTTCCTCTAGCGCCCCTACAGGCAAGAAATTACTTAAAGTTGTAAAAGTTTATAATAATTACAACCATTAATGAGCTATATTTATAATCCTAGTCTCCTTTAAACTCAAATCTTTAAATCTAAACATAGTTTAAGAAAGAAAGATACACGTATGTAGCCTATCGCATGGGATCGAAAGTATGAATAAAATAATGATCGATTTTACCCGGACTGATCGATTTCCAATTTTGTGTCTGTGAATATTTTTTTTATATAAAAATAGATTTTTTCAATTGGATTACACCAATTTTAACAATAAAGAGTGACATTCGATCTGTATTTAAAAAAATAACTGGCTTCACTCCTGTATTATAGCGGGAGTTGTTCCTACAAACTTTCGTGATTAAAATATGCCTACTTTCCCCAAGTGTGTATCGCATTTAAACATTTTGATATTTTGCACAGTGCCATTGGAATACCAGAAGTGTTAAATACGTGCGAGAACAAACATGGCGTTGATCCAAGAGTGTCCCGGTTTACGGTTCTATTTGGTGCGACAATGAGTCGAATGGGAAGCTGTTACTTTATTTGTATGTCGTCATTGTTCATTGCCAATTTAGAAGGATTTGAATTAAATGCTGTTAGGATTATACTGATAGTGTAAGTATTTATCATTCTCCGTGAAACAGGAAATATAGTGATGCATGTTTAATCGTAATTTTTAGTTCAATTCTTTGGAGTCGTTTTTTTTTTTTTTGTAGTGGCAGACGATCAAAAATTACTTCAGCTGTCATTATCCATTTTGAGATCGTTTTGTACTTCCAGAACAGCTGTCATTAGCCACTTTGAGATCGGTTTAGACAGGGCAAATTAACTTTACGGTAGTGGCAGATGGGTGAAAAACTACTTCGAGCCATGTCACTTTGAGATTCGTATTGACATGACAAATCAGCATTTCCTGTCATAGACTTCTTCCTGATTAGCTGACTGACAAGCAGAATGATTAAAATCGAAATTGTGATATCACTTATAGTAGACCAACCTAGGTATCAAGGTAGAATTCATTCCTTTTTTGAATAAAATCATAGGAAATTACTACTTAACAAGCACTTGCCAGTTGCCAAAGCAACAAAAACAATCCAATAAAGCGAAACAAAATTAGACCAAGAAAAATATAAAAAAAAGTTTCGGTACAGTTGATTTTAAAATACCTTTGTATTTTAATCAGTAAATACAATATAATTAAAAAATATCTTCTGCTACGAACTGTGGGCGGCTAAAAATATTGCGTAGCCAATAGTAGTGAATATTTCTATATTAATTTTTTTTGTATTATTGTTACAGAATCGTGTCTTCTCTGGGTGCTTTGGCTTTACCGGCAGTTCCCAGTGCCAGTATTGTAACGATCATAATTGTTTTATCATCACTAGACATTCCAGCCAGGAAAGTGGGAGTTCTTATTGCACTTGAATAGTTCTCGTAAGTAGGGTTGCCTAGGGTTTGCAGGTTTAGAAGCTGTTGTAGTTTTTTTTTATAGGACATCGGACAAGTGTTCTCAAGCACGCTCATACATATGACAGCGCACATCACCAACCTTGATTCGAATCTCGTTTTTAGATTATGAAGTTTATCAATTTGCTTACCAAAAGTATTTGGCTTTTCTTCGGGTACTCCAACACCTTGCAACTGCCTACCTCGATATAAGTGAAAAATCTTGATCTTTTATTAATTTGGTTGAATATAATTTTACGCTCTTTAAATATATAATACAAATACCAGTTAAATTTTGATGTGCCAGATGTGCACATTTCGGAAATTAATTCCTCATCAGTGACACTAAGACCAAAAAGTTTGATACATAAAAAATATATAAGCCAAACAGTTGAAAATAATGAATCTAAAGTTCCAAAAATATGTGAATCAAAATCCAGCTAAGGAATGTTTTGCAGGAGGGAACAGACCTTAGTTTTAAATAAATTTCAAAAATTAAGACGAATGAAAATTTTGCTGAATGGTAGATTTACTGACAGCACAAAGTACTGCCTACTGAGTTATGGATACCCTCGGGGAGATTTACTCCACCAGCAGCGGAACCCGCTCAGGGGTAGTAAATATATAACAAATACCTGCTAAATTTTGATGTGCCGATGTGCACATTTCGGAAAATCATTCCTCATCAGTAACACTAGGGGCCAAAAAAGTTGATAGATTAAAAAACATAAGCCAAACAGTTGCAAATTAATGAATCTAAAGTTCCAAAAATATGTGAATCAAAATCCAGCGAAGGAATGTTTTGCAGGAGGGAACAGACCTTAGTTTTAAATAAATTTCAAAAATTAAGACGACTGAAAATTTTGCTAAACGGTATATTTTCTGACAGCACAAAGTACTGCCTACTGAGTTATGGATACCCTCGGGGAGATTTACTCCACCAGCAGCGGTACCCGCTTAGGGGTAGTAAATATATAACAAATACCTGCCAAATTTTGATGTGCCAGATGTGCACATTTCATAAATTAATTACTCATCAGTGACACTAAGACCGATCTAACTAAACCTTTTTTCACTTAAATCAAGCGAACATTTCTGAAAATTGAGGAGGGAAATAAGAAAACCGATAAAAAACGTGGATTTTTCACACTTCAATGTCTAAATTACGATTCGAATGTAAGCGTGATTCTTTAACAAGAGCGGAAGACCGTTTGACGAGAAAATAAGTGTGATTTTCAGTAATTAATGCTTAAAATAATCAGTGATCTAACAATGATTAGTTGTTTTATAACAATGTATCAGCTATACATGTTTTTGCGAAGTATTGACCATCTTTTGTTAAAGGAGATTTTTTTTACAGTAGCGAATTTTAATTATATAAACATTTAACGATGTTCGCTTTAGATAACTTGTGTTTTTATTTTTAAGTAACTTTAGTAGAATTTCTTTCTTTTATGAATATTTCTTTTCGTTCATATTTCAGAGACAGATTGAGGACAACTAGCAACACAATGAATAACATTATCGGGACCATTTTTATATATAAAATTTGTAAACCTGGACTCGAATTGTTGGATCGTAGGAGAAGCAGCTGCATTCCAAACGTAGAAGACTTCAATGAACCAATGCAAACACCGATAATTTAGCTTGATTATGCTAAATACCGTTCATTAATACACTTTATTATTATCTTAGTTAGTCTTCGCTGTACATACCTCGGAAAAAAACTAAACGCCTATAGCGCAACATAGAACTCCAAAGATATTGCATGTGGATTTCTACCAGTATAGTTACTTGGTTAATAATGCAAAGAACTTTCCTTATTGATAATTTTCGAGGCAAGATCACAGCAAGAAAATTGTAATTTTTGAAAATTAATCCCAATGGAAAGATGGCATTACAGAGTTTTAAAAATGGAGCTGAAGGACCCTGTCAACATGAAATAACGTATATTCTGTTGTTCAGTTCTGGATAGTTGTGTAAAAACTTTCCTATATTAGGATCAGTTGGATACCAACCCAGACATAAAAAGACATACGAAACGTACGATACGCAAGTCTGTGTTTTAAACCCCTCGGCAGAAGTTATTTTACAAAACTTATATGTATTATACGAGTTACCTCTCTTTACTCGCTGTATAGCTTGTAGGCGCCTACATTAAACGCAATACTTTTTATGTTAAACGTTTATCAAAACTTAATAGTTCAAACAGCGATTAATTAATGTGTGAAATGTGGTGCATTGTAGTAATTGTGTTTTACACCCCAGTCAAAATTTTCCACTCACTTGAGGCGAACAGTTTTGGAATTGCTAAGAAAACAAGAGTGCCTATGACAAAACACCGAAATTCGGCAAAGCGAACAGTTAAGTTTTCCTATACTAGGATCTTCCGGCATGACGTTCGAACCTTGGGGGCGGGGGGGGGATTGAAAGCTTCATGACATGAAACTCCAGTTTTAAGTCTTGTCCAAAATCATCATAAATGAAATATAATAGTTCCTAAAGTATTTTAATCTCACCACGAGATACATATCTGGAGTTTTATAATCAGCTGTTTAAAAAACAATGTATGTTTAAACTAGTGTTGTTTTTTATTCGTTTATTATTTAGTGTGCCTGGTTGCGTTGGCTCTTGCAACGTACAAGTATTAAACTATAAGCAAACTCGGCCACGTGAGAAGGAAGCAGAGAATCTCCGCTTTAAAACGGCTTGGTAACGAAAACATGGGGAAGAATACATTATTAAACCCTACTTGAGTTTATTCTTAAAATTATAATTTCAATGCAGGCGCTTTGCGCCCTGATAAAATTAGGAAATTTCATTGTATCATATTTAGTATGTGTTCTAAGTTTGAAAATGTACTTTGTAAGTCTTAATATAAAGGGATCATCTTAAAATGTTGGTATAAAACAAATTTACGAAGCTAAACACTGGTACTGTATTAAAAACTTTTATTTTTCAACGACCACATATTACAAACAAATGTTTTTTTTATTTTTTCAAAAATATATTTATATATAGATTTGATTTTCTAATATAGCCAAAAAAATGTTGTTAAAATAATTAATTCAATCTTGTTTACAAGATTTAAAAAATCTCAGTTAAACATCAAAGAAAAAACTTGTACAAAAGCAAGTTCTTTACTTTTCGTTCAGAAATGGTGTTCTTTGCTCAAGATCTGACATTGAACTTCCGGCCGAACTAGTCTCACTTTGATCATCCAGAAAATCGCTTTTTGAAAATGTGTTAGCAAAAAACGGCTTTTTGTTGTTTAAACTTTATTTATTTCACAATGATAAGGAAACAAGTTATTTCAACTTATATTAATCCCGCTCTGTTTAATTTTGCACATGCACAGTACTACAGGATAACTTAAGAACATTTTAGTGCATTTGACCTTGACCTGATTCAAGTTCACAGAAAATCTTGCAAATTGTCTATGACAAATTTAAATTTTGATATTTTACTATCAAATACTCACTTTTTAGGCTTTTAGTGAATTCTATATCCCAGCTAATAGTAAAAATTTACATTGCATTTTCACTTTCAATTTTGCCTCATTTTCTTTTTTCAATATAAGGTCAAGGTCATATCTGAACTTGGATCTATATTGCTACATCTTGACTAATTTTGAAGATAATCATGGGTTAAACACTGTAAACAATCATGACTAGTACAGTTTAAATCTCGAAGTCTTATAATATAAAACTGAAAAAGTTGGAACCTTGATTGTATGTTATTTGAATATTTATTCACTAACAATCTTCCCTCTTTAGTCATTCATTTACAATACTGTATTTTGCCATATAAAAATTTTGTGCTTTCAGATTACCATATCGATCTTAAATCTTCCCAAAGAAATTTTGAGACAAATTCTTGAGTTTTTGCATGCAGAAGATGCATATTGTTAGCCTAATGATGTTAACAAAGTAATCAAAGAAATAACTTACATGATAAGATCAAAGTTTACTGTAAGCATGTGCAATTGGAAGATGATAGTGAACTGCCCTTAGGTATTCCAAACTTGAAGCGGCTTAAAATTTATGCTTCTGATGTTAAATCACTGATATCATGTTTTGAGAAGACTGTTAAAAAAGTTGACCCACCTTACAATAGTAAATTTTCATTTTAGAGTTCATGAATTTCATAGACTTGCTGATTGCTTGCATGTATGTTGTTTCAGCTTAAAGCATTTAAATTTTACACCTTGTCAAAATAAAACAAACATACCAGTCCTTGTCCATATCACAATCCCAAACTGGCAAAATAGGTGATACACGTGAACTTCCATCAAGGAAGTGAGGCAGTTACCATAGCTGAAATAAAATATGTCCTATCTAAGATGCCAAAATTGAGATACTGTAATATTGATATTCAGCTGAAGTTTTAAGATGACAGCATATTTGAATTTGCTAAGATGGCAAACTGCCTAAAAGGGAAAGTTAATTTTCATTGTAATAATTTAAAATTGGTGCCTACAGAATTGCTGTTGTACCCAAGACGTCAATACCGTTTATTCTACAGGACATAAAAAATGAAATGGGTTTAAAGAATAAGCATACAGTTAGCTTTAAAATTTTTGAAATTTTGTAAAACAAGACAGATTTTAAAGCCTCTTTTGGCCATGGTGGCCACAGTTGATATTTATGTATATCACACTATCACATGTGAAATTTTTGTACGAAGGAAAAGATGTTAAAAGTTCAATATTTTACTTCTATAGCCTGATTGTGGTCGGCATAAAGTGTTTTTATTGATAAATTCAGGTTTTTTTGTTAGATTTTTAAATGTTTTAAAGTTGAACTCATTAGACAAATGGAAAAACTAATTTTATTGTTTTTTAAATATTGGACCAGGATGCATAACATTTTATCCTTGTTTATGAAAAATTATTGCATTATTTATTGCTTATTTTATATTGTTACCTTCACAATCACAATGACCAGACTGCATAATGGTACTGATAGTGAAGATATCCTTTTGAATTGCATAAAAATGTGTTTGTGCAAAATTAAGTTCACTGGAAGATGAAGATAAATTAACATGATTAAAACTTTTCTAAGATTTTCAAAAATATATTTAGTATTTTTAAAACTCATCTGGATCCAATTCCTTGAAGTATCCTGTTGCTATATATATATGTATACATATTCCATTCTAGTTATTACTTGTTTTTGTTTACCTTTAATAACATATGATGTCACAGCCGTTTTATTTTTGTTACTTCTTATTACAAGCCTTGAAACTGGTCACTTTTTAAGTTTTTAAATTTTTGTTTTTAACTTTTAATGACTGAAATGCAAAAGTTTTTTCTTAACTTGTTATTTAATGTTGGTTATTATGAATGTTGATTTTAATTATTATTATTATCTTTTTTTTTTGCAGAAAATTTTTAGAATAAAGGAAAAAATATATACATTTAAATTTTTTATTCAATTTATTCAGAAACTTAGTAAATCAAAACTTATGGAGTTATGGCCCTTCGAAATATTAACTTACAAATCAGGGCTGTGGTGGCCCAGTGGTTAAGGTGTTTGCCTAAAAATATGAGGTCTCTCACCACTGTGGGTTTGAATCCCGGTTGCACTGACCACATGTAGGAAGGGGTTTCCTTGTCAATGGCCCTTACTGGTTAGGCATCAGTTTTATGTGATCGAGTGGCATGCAGTGTTAATCTGCATCATTGTTTTTCAGTGACCTAGCACTATAAAATTCACAATAAGTTTGCACTAGTACAATGCAGATCACAAACGCTTGGCATAAACTATAGCGGTGCTTTTGTTCATAGCAATAAAGAACATACACTGTTCATGAAAATTTCACTTTATTTTACTTGTCTGAAAATTTGAAAAATATGCTCAGATAAAGTCAAACACGATTCAAGTTCCATAGCTGTGTAGTAATCATGGATCTTTTTAGTATGCCTTCCTGATCATATTGGTTATTTGCCAAATTATTGTCATCATTTTGTTATTTTCGTCTACAAAAACTTCATCTATCTGACCATCACTCAATATGCAGAGGTTCTGCATTATGCAACCAGAGATAACAGTTTTCATAGTAAATTCAATGTCCATCAAGTCAATTTTCTGTACCCTACGGAATCTGTTTTTCAGCATAACTAAACTGTTTTCTATGGGGTAACGTGTTCCAGAAATTGCTCGATTACAGTGTCTCTGTTCTTGTGTCAGGTGTCAATTGTCACGATATGGTGTTAACAAATATCTAGATAATGGATACGCCCCATCTCCAAAAACTCCAATAATATGGTTCATGCCAGTTAACTGCGGTAACCTATGAAATATAGGTGTGTTTTTATACACGCGAGCATCGTGCACTTTACTTGACCAACCACAACACACATCAGTAAATCTTTTGTCATCGCGACAAACACTGTGATAGCCTTTTCTGTTATAATAATCAATGGCACCTAAAAATCCATGGAACCTTTTCTTGGCCTCAAAGGCATTTATTACATCTAGTTTTTAAGCAAATGGTCAGAAAATTACTTTATGAACTAGATGCTTGCACAAAAAAGTTAACATTTTCCTATTGTGATACAAAAATGTGGATTTTGAGACATTAAATTTATCTTCGATTGCACGTACGGTTTCTTGGTTATCAAGGTACCAAAGAGTCATAAGCATATCTTTATCAAGTGACTGCTTCTCGTCCTCCAGATCTACTTCTGATTGAAATAAATGGAGAAACATATTCCAAAATTTTTTCAAAGGTACTTCTGCCCATACGGAAAAAAGTTTTCAAGTCATCTGGCAAATATTAAGGAATAGTTAACTCCACATAATTCTCCATCTTTGCAATATCTTCTCTGTAACGGAAAATATAGAAATGGAAGTAAAGTTGGTTGTCAATGGCAAGAAATATCTTTATTTGCATCTGAAATAGAGATCTCTTTCAATGAAGACGTATCTTAATACTGGTATGTTTTTCAAATGCATATATTTTTATATCAAATAGATATCAACCTGTATCAAAAATAAAGATATTTCTGTTATAGATATGCATGTATATGGCAAGCCATTTGAGTTTTCATCAATTAATGCAGAATACAGATATCTGTATTTATCATATAGAGATACCTTTGCTTTAAATAGGGATATCTATATTCAATACATTTATAAACTCATAGCTCTATTCAAATGCAGATAGCTGCATTTTAAATAAAGATTAATATTATTTTTAAAAATATTTTTAAAAGGGATATCTTCATTAAAAATAGAGATATCTATTTAAAGTATCTTTTAAAAAAAAAAAAAAACAAACATATCTGCATAAGAGATTTTTTTTTATTTTAAATGCAGAGATATTAATTTTAAATACAGATACCTGCAAGGCTGCATTAAATGAGCAAATTTATTGTTGTAAAACTACAAAAAGATAGGTTATTGTTTTATCACATCAATTATTTTCATCCATACATTCCGATATTAAACCAATATAAATAAACAAAATGCATAATATACATGTGCACGTTCTCGTCTGTCCTCTGTACCTTCAACTCTAACCGGACGGTTACTTGGATGTGTCAGACGGTTCGGGTGCGGTAGATAGGAAGAGGCGGTCCTGGAGATTTTACTTTTGTGATTTTGGAACTTAGCAAAAATATCAGAAAATCTATTTCGAGGGTAAAAAAAGTGAAATATTTTACAAGCAAACATAAAAGCTGTTTCGTGGATGATCTAACGTGGATGATCTAACTTCTAAGCTGTCATGGGCTCCTCCTGGCGACTGTCAATAAACTTCTACTAATTTTGGACTTAGACTGTTGCGTTCAACGAAGAAACAATTGGAATAGGGCTTGGATCCCTTCTATCTTGTTGTTCATCTTCTCATAACACGTAGCAACAGATAGATAGACGGGATAGAAATCGTAGTGTATGCGGAGCTCAAGCCTTGTGATATTTTCATAACCATCAATTCACGTGACAAGTGCCTAGAGTGTGGACCCTTTTTTTAATTATCGCTAAAAAAACCCAAACAGTCTTAATACCGTTCAAGTCAACATTTAGTACATGTATTAACGCAAGCTGTATATTTTTGGGTTCATATACAATATATCAAGCCTACCTGTCTAATGTGAATAAGGCCTCTCTTTTCAGTCTCATAGAGACTCCTGAACCTGTCTATTAAGACTTCTTTTTCGTAACCACTACCCATTTAAATATATGGAATTAAAGAAAAATCATAATTAATCTAAAACTTTCATGGCGACCTCCTGGTAAGGTGTTAGCTTACCGAATCAGTGTGTCGAAGACAAGCACACCAATCCCAATTTCACATTAAACTGACACCGGGTGAACCAGTCGATACACAGCCGAGCATTAGGCAAAAAAAAAAAAAAAAAAAAAAAAAAAAAAAAAAAAAAAAAAAAAAAACAGGATCTCAAAATGTTTAGTATTATGTATGACGCGGTCGGGGTTCGAATCCACAACCTCCCGCTTTCGAGGCGGTCTCTCTACCACTGAATCACCAAGGCGGTCTATTCGTATAAAGAGGTAACGCTCTATGAAAAGTCTAACCGTCTAGTAAGTCCACCTGTCCTTAATCCCCTTGGTGGTTCATACACAGGTTTTACCCTAGCATAATAGACTAATGTTAACAGAACCCGCGATCTCCGTGGGTGCCGGGCCAAAATTTAAACAATCTAAATCTAACGATTGATCATGGTGGGACTGAAGGTCGTGTTATATTTCCAAATACAATTTTGTTTAATCAACTTTTTTTGGTCGAGCTTATAGTTGGACACGTCTATTCAGATGCTGTCATGTAAGTCTTTATTATTGGTGAGCTTGATTTGACGCTGTCATCTCGACAAAAAATCGTTAACAGTCTCAGTTGGAGACAGAGACATTTGTAAAATGGACAAATCGAGAGTTTTGTCCACCTGCAATCTTCTTGTGAATGAAAGCTGCAAATTGTCAAAATCGACCCGAGTCTGCTCTGGAAGAATATCATACAAAAACTTTGCAGAGCCCTTTAGTGACCTTAGCCAAGCAATCAGAATTTTACCCTCATCGCCCAAACATTTATCTAAATTGATAGGAGATGCCATAACACATACCTGATAAGATGGCCCTGGTTGATGATGTACTGGAACCGCTAACAGTTGTTAAGGGATTACCGGTAGATGTTGCGGAATTGCTGGCTGTTTGGGTGGCATATGTTGTAGAGGTACTTGTGCCGTCGGTGGTTGTACTTGTGGAACTGGTACTGGCGGTTGTTCAGGAGCTGGACGTGGCTATAGCTGTTGTCCAGGTTGTTGCAGCCCTGGGATCGGTTGCACCGCCGGGTGCAGGGGAAGGTTGCCGTACTTGAGGTGCTGGCTGTGTCGGCAAAGGTTGTGGCTGAAGTTGCTGCTGTTGTTGTTGTTGATGATGCTGTTGTTGTTGTTGCTGCTACTGTTGTTGTTGCTGCTGCTGTTGTTGTTGTGGTTGTGTTTGCTGCTGCTGATGTAGAGCATCCCGCCTCATTGCTGATCTTAAGTTTATATGTTATGCAAAACAATGACGACAGTCAGCACTTTCTGGTTCTCAATCACTGTATTTGCCCAACTGTTACGTTTGCAAATACAATTTTGTTTATTCAACTTCTGTCGAATTTATACTTGGACTTTTGGTTATGTTTTTTATCCTGTTATAACCCTTGGCACGCCTTTTCTAAAAACGACAAAAACACATGTAATTAGTCAAAAAAATCTTTATTATATTACAACATAAAACATAACAATACACAACAACAGAAATACAACTTAGTAATTACAATTTGTTTCGAAATTTGTGAATGTTGTCTTAGGTATTTGAACAGACAACGCAACGATCATATCCAGTTTTACCTTTTCAAGTTTACGTGTTGTCCGATCTGTCTCAGTATGTACACACAACATATCGAAACATGCAAATAAAGAGAAAATATTTCGCGATAGATTTAACAAAATTACATTCACGTGGTCTACATCGAACTTGAATATTATTTATTATAATGTAGTAGCTTTGACCAGAATAAATCAATAATCGTAACAGACTGACAACTACTTGCATTTGACCGAAGTCTCTTTAAAATAAAGTTAAACATACCAATTTAAATCTTATATATACGCGACTGTAAAATATATATTTTATGCTGGTTGCCTCTCATTTCCTTTAACAATACTTGAAATGAATTTCTGTGATTATGCATTTCAAACAAAAGTACTCTTAACTCATTTAAGATGTTTTCTAAGTCGGATTGTTTTCCAATTTTCTAAAATTAAAATAAAAATACTGTATGTGTTTGTCATTTTCATATTATTGAAAATAATTTGAAACTAAAATAATTTAACTTTATAAAGATTTTACCCAAAAAATAAGATAAGTCACGTACCTAAAAACGACAAAAACATATCTACTCAGATGCTCTTACAAAAGTGACTCCTCCGTATTTCAGGGGGTTTATGTATTGGTTTTGATCGACCTAGAATCCCTCGACACCTACGTTTGATTATGATGACCATCATTATTGTCAAATGTAATATTCAACTTACTCAAAAATCAATCAAGTTTAATTTCCAATCCTTCAACTATTGGACAGTTTAACCCCTTAAGGATATATTGAAATGAACTCAGCAATCCAGATTGCGTTTCTACTGAGAACAGTTTCCAATTAAATCGAATGATTATACTCAAATTTTAAAAATTATTTGTATTTAATTAAATATTTAATAATATGTTTATTTCGGTTAAAGTGACCTTCCGAATATTAAAATTCTTGACCATTGACTGGCCATTTATTGGATACATTCATATTGAATTCAATTTCTTGCGCTTTATTCCAACTGATTTATAACAATGCCATAATGCAGCATAAATTTGGTTTTTTTTAAACTACTTCAGTAAATAGTCAAAATATTAAAGATGTTTTCCTCCTACATAATATATCAAACATTTCATTATAAAAGTTAAATGAAAACCTAACAAAACTTATAATCCCGTTTTTGATTAACCGCATACTAAAGTTTAATAGCGCTATAACGCTCTATTTCCTTTTTTCACCGGTGGCTACATCAATTATAATTTAGATGCAAAACAAGAATGAACGTTAGAAAACGTTTTTGGAACTTATTATGAACTTGTAATTGTACTATATAATTATATTGTATCATCTGTTTAACAATCTAATGTCTACATATATCTTGTCATGTAGTTTATCAGTTAGTTAAAATGTTTTCAAGGAATACTGTGTATTTGAAATTTATTGCACTTTTGAAAAATCATGCTGTCGTTAGTCTATATTTTGTTAATACCTAGGTCCTATTTAGTTCCTATATGTAGTACCAATGTAACATATAGTATAAAAAAGTACGCTAAATGTAGCAAGGGCACGATATATATATATATATATATATATATATATATATATATATATATATATATATATATATATATATATATATATATATATATATATCAACTTTTTGTAGAAAAATGTAGAAACTTCTAGGGCACGTTGCATGTAGTTATATATATATATATATATATATATATATATATATATATATATATATATATATATATATATATATATATATATATATCAACTTTTTGTAGAAAAATGTAGAAACTTCTAGGGCACGTTGCATGTAGTTTTTTCTTTAGATATATAGTAAGGTATATGAGTTCCACATGCGTCTCCTAAACCAACTAAAGTCGTTTCATATTAAAAGAATATAGGTAATTGTAACACACACACACACACACACACACACACACACACACACACACACACACATATATATATATTACACTTGCCAATAATTTTTTTCATTACTGCCACAATTAGTGTCAAGGCCAAACTACAATGTGACAGGGTTAATACGCTGTTGGTAATTCTCATGAATCATATCGCCTGTATATAGCACACGAAACTCGCAATTATTATTGTATATAATGTAAATATATGTAAATTTAATAACAAGCAAATTATGTTTATTTGGGTTATTTAAAGTGAGATAGAGAATTTTTACATTGCCTACATTAATAGTTCATTTATTTGGATAAAGGGCAGAGTTTACGCCACAAAAAGTGGTTCTGTTGATGATGCATCGACTCAATATGGCAGGCATAAAGAATGAAAACAGAGAATCAAAATGCAAAAATTGTGGTAGCTGTGTAAAAGACAATATTCTAGTATTTCTGGTACTCATTGGAGCAGTATCCGGGTTTGCCATCGGATTTGGTGTCCGACCGTTAGAACCATCAAGTGATGAAGTTCTTTGGCTGGGTAATTAACTTATTTTTTCTTTTCAATTTTCGTTTGCAAGTGTTATACTTTATTTTTCTCTCTTGCAGAAAAAATACATATACATGTACTTGTTGTTGAACATTCTGTTAAATCGAACACAGAAATGCCAACCATATGCCGAATGTAGAGAAGGTAGATTGCCTTGGTAACCGAGTCCCGAAAAATATAGAGACCTAAGATGTGGGGAAAAGAGCACCACGCGAACACGTTAAGTGAACGCTGTAGAAAGTGTGTTATCTCTGTTCTATAACCCCCCCCCCCCATATCCCCCTTTTTTCATTTTCCAATTTATATATTTGATTTTTTACTGACTTTCTCAAAATGTTAGGTGATATAAAATGTATGAACAAAACAGCATCGTTTTCTCTCTGAAAGGCATATGGATCTCTGATTTGCACAAGGATTTGAAAAAAACTGTATCTATTATCTAAGTAATTTTAGATTTAAAAAAAACAGAAAGAACTGTTCATGACCACGTTTCCTTTTAGAAGAAAAACTATTGTTTTTCAAAAATTCAAATGTTATAAACCTATATAAAGCGGTTAAAATCAAAACTCAATGTAATATTTGTGGAATTATATGTCAACACATGAGTAATAATTTTCCATATTTAAGTTATATCATATAATTACACATGTTAAATTTTCTAGGTCTTCCAGGTGATATATTTATGAGGATGTTAAAAATGGCTATTGTACCTCTGATTGTAGCAAGTCTAATTTCAGGTGAGTGTGTCAAATAAAATGATCTTCAAAATCTTCCAAAAATGTCTATTTCTACCACATATTCTACTGGTATCCAATGTTTTTTTCCTTTTATACTATAAAGATGTTTTTGGGGCCGCGGTGGCCGAATGATTAAGGCAATAGCATTCAAACTCAAGGCGTCTTACTGCTATTGGTTCGAACCCGGGTGAAATACGTGGAAAAAGTTTTTTTTTTTTTTTTGTCGTAAACCATTATTGCTTAGCCTAGAATTATTGACCGATTTGTCTGTTATATTTATCTGAGATATTGAGTACTACTATCAGTCTATAATTGTTTGTCATATACATATTTGGCGCATAAAACTCCATATTTAAACAAAATCATTCAAAAATATAAAAAGTCCATGTAAAATTTACTGACCTAATTGGGAAAAATAACCAGATATATTCAAAAAGTTTCTTTAATTCTGTGCACAGAACAATTTTCTAATATGTTTAATAAGATGACAAATTCACTATGTCCAAAATATTCCTTTCGCACCTTTCTAGTTTACAATATAAGATATGTTGTAATGATTTGAATATTCATGATGATCACCCCTTGAAAAAAAAGAACAAAAAAGAATACGCATTTTTTTTACTTATGGCTATTTTCTACATTTTTCTAATAATTGACCTTTATTAACCTCAGAATATCCTGATGTTATCTGAGGTGAGGCCCAACTGGATCACTGAAGTCATTAATTTTAGCTTTTTCCAAAATCTGCACTATGTACAGAAAAATTCAGAGAAAATTTTTTAATTTAAAAAAAGAATTTGGTAAGGTCAATGTTTTTTAATTTAATCTTACTGTTATTTTTATGTGGAAAGTTTTGACTAAAAGAAATAATTAGAAAAAAACATGTAACAAACAATTATGAACCAATAGTAGCATTCTAAAAGTATAAACACTTGTACATAAATGTCTATTTCTACCATATCTTCTACTGGCATCCAATGCTTTTTTCCTTTTATACTATAAAGATGTTTTTGGGTGGCGGAGTGGTTAAGGCGATAGCATTCAAACTCAAGACGTCTTACTGCTATTGATTCGAACCCGAGTGAAACACGTGGGAATAGGTTTTTTTTTGTCGTAAACCATTATTGCTCAGCTCTGTACAAGAATTACTGACTGATTTGTATGTTATATCTATGTTATAGTTCTAGCATTCTAAAGTCGTTATCAGTGTGCACCAGTAGAATGCAGAGTATAAACACTTGTACACTCAATCACCACATGAACTTCTATTAAGAATAAGCTCCAAATTGATAAAAAAATCTCGTTACGAATGGCTGAAAATTGCTGACGTGACGTAAAAGAACATCCAACGTTTCATTACAGAAAAAAATATATAATAAAGTAACTGACTTTTACAAATACAACAAAGAACATTACACAACAAACATACGAAATAAGAACACTAGACACAAGATAAACATATATTTAGGCCAATGATTATAAAACTACCGACTTGGGACGAGCACCGAGTACAATAATCCAATTTAGCGGTTTTCAAAGGGAAAAAAAGAGACTTTCAATTTGAAACAAGACTTATTTTTTAAAACTATAAACAATAAGATTCTAATCATTTTGCATTAAATGAATGATATTATTATATAATTTAGTTTCTTATCAATACAATTGCTATATTTCAGGAACTGCATCACTTGACCCAAAAGCCAATGGAAAAATTGGCACAATAGCGGTTGTATTTGTGGTGTCTGCCAATATATTTGGCGCTCTAATGGCCGTAGCTCTCTTCTTCATCTTTAATCCAGGTCAAGTATACGAGAACTTTTTTTATAAATCATTATCATTTTCTGAGTCAACAAATTCGAAAAAAAAAAAAAAAAAAAAAGATAAAGCTTATTGTCTTCAAGTCATTGGAGATCTCATATTGCTTACCAGCTTACCATCTTAAGACAACAATGCTTCTTTTCACCTAATTAAAAAAATACTGCAATCTTGCTCTTCTATTTCAATCAAGTATTAGGCCTTCTCACAAAGCAATATATATATATATATATATATATATATATATATATATATATATATATATATATATATATATATATAATGGATGCTCTGTTTACCTTGCATTAAATACACATTATGTTAAATACATGTGTAAATATTAAAACTCTTCTCCTCGAATTTCACTTAAAGTTTGAATTATTATTTTCTATTTAGGTGCAGAAGGTGTCACTCCGTCTGCTGAAAGCCAGTCTAGTGAAAACAAGGTATTGGAGACTCAGGATCTATTTATAGATTTTATACGGTAAAATTACGACATAATTATTTTTTTAAGAATTAGAAGTTAAAAAAATTGTTAATGTATAAATAAATGAATGAGTAACCTCAGTGGCCAAGTGATCATAAGCGCGTGCTAACGTATCACAGTGCCTCTTAAAGCCTTGGCTCAAATTCCACTCGGACAATTGCAAATCCTACTGTAAGAGTTTCTCAATGTGCCTGCCGAAAGTCGATGATTTCTCCGGACAATCCGGTTTCCTCCTTCTGCTTAGAGCTTACTGCCTTTGTATCTTCATTAGGGCGTAAAACACCATTACTCTACCCATTTCCCACTCAAAACAAACACTACGGCCCATACATGAATCCACTGCTCGACTTGTTCGGTTGTTCCTTTCGTTTAAGTTTGTTCACCATCTTCGGTTGTTTATTTCGTTTAAGTTTGTTCATCATGTTCGGTTGTTCATTTCGTTTAAGTTTGTTCAGCATATTCGGTTGTTTATTTCGTTTAAGTTTGTTCATCATGTTCGGTTGTTCATTTCGTTTAAGTTTGTTCACCATGTTTGGTTGTTCATTTCGTTTAAGTTTTTTTCACCATGTTTGGTTGTTCATTTCGTTTAAGTTTTTTTCACCATGTTTGGTTGTTTATTTCGTTTAAGTTTGTTCACCATGTTTGGTTGTTCATTTCGTTTAAGTTTTTTTCACCATGTTTGGTTGTTCATTTCGTTTAAGTTTATTCACCATGTTTGGTTGTTCATTTCGTTTAAGTTTATTCACCATGTTTGGTTGTTCATTTCGTTTAAGTTTGTTCTAATTTTTGTTTTATTAGGAACTTAATGCCAGATAATGTTGTCACTGCTTGTTTTCAAAAGGTATGTGTTCTCTCTCTCTCTCTCTCTCTCTCTCTCTCTCTCTCTCTCTCTCTCTCTCTCTCTCTCTCTCTCTCTCTCAAATCTCAAGGTTCGTGCATGGTATTTAAGAAATTACAAGCGCGAATGCTTTTCTATTTTTGTATGTCGATTAAGAAATATATCATATTTACACGTATGCTTGCCGGTGTAATGAAGTATTTTGACCCGGGTTGAAAATTGACCTGGGGTTCATTTTTAAACGTTGAATATTGAATCGGGGGTGCTTTTTCATTGTAGAAAATTGAGACCAAAAGTCGTGAAATTTATACCCGCGGTCATTTTTCAACAGGCTGATAATTTTTTTTCTCGACAAATTATTACCTCATTTCGTTGAATATTCTGTTGAATATTGACCTTCCCCACTAACTACAGAGTCTTGATCCGTCTATGATCTGGACGTTGTTCAATATGATATATATATATATATATATATATATATATATATATATATATATATATATATATATATATATATGAGCGAACAAAGTTTCATACTTCTTGGTTTAAAGCAGTAAGAGGAGCTATTTACGTAAAGCATAGTTCGGACAGGTAGACATACAGAATGACAGACACACAGATTGACTGAAACCTATATCATCAACCCCCCACCCCCATACAAACCATAGAAAACCCAACAACTAGAAAAAACATCAATGCATTGTTATTATCCGTTTTAACCTGTTGAATTTAGACCCGGTCTACTGATCAAAATTTCACGATCCGGTTCAGTTTTCAACGGAGTAGCCCCGCCCCGGGTCAAAATACTTCATTATACCGGCGATAAAACTGATTTTCCGAATTTACTTATTTTCAGACTCAAACGAAATACACGGCTTCCACATTCAATAACAACACAACATACATCCGTTCTATAGATACTACAAGTGGCTCAAATATTCTTGGTGAGTTAGGTTTCCCAATTGAAAAATAACCATAATTGTTCATCTTCAGTGCTATAAAGACATTTATAATATATAATTAGTTTATGATTTTTGTTTTGAAAGCAACCAAAACAGCGCATAAAAAATGCGAACAAGAGAAAATGATACATTATAACACATATTGAGACCACTGAATATAGTACTTTCGATACCAAAACCATTGAAATCGAAAAAAGACACAGTGTGAACACACACACACACACACACACACACACACACACACACACACACACACACTATGATTATAATGATTATAAAATTATCGACTATCGAAACATTGGACGAATATGTACTCTGGTCGAATGATGAGATATTGAGTTTTGTTAATTTCAGGATTAATTGTTGTTAGTTCCCTAATTGGCATGGCAACAGCAAGAGCAGGAGACGTTGGCGTTCCATTCGTAACATTTTTTAGATCCTCCTCGGATATACTCATCATTCTACTAAAGTGGTTAATTTGGTAAGAACCGTTTAACGAGTGAGTTTAGTCTTTAAGACAATTCAAGTACTCACATACCTCCATTTTGGGCCTTGTTTTAAATCAGACCACATAATTTTAAGTGCATTTTTAAGTAAAATACAAAGGCAGATGCTGGAAAAGCTGAGAACCGAATGCTTGTATACCTACTAGTGGTTTCCGGGAGGAATGCTCCGTCGGAATTTTTTTTATAAAATTGATCAAAATCCTGCATTCTAATGCAATCTAAACTGTTCATGTATTAAAGAGATTTTTTCCATTCAGAGTGCCGGGCTTTTGGTATAAAATGCACAAAAATGCATTGTCAGAGAAATAAAGAGGTGGCCTACGCACCCCATCTAGATCGGTCACTGAAATAGAAGAATACGTATGATTCACGTGTTCTTAAAATGACATTATTTTGTATTATCTTTATCTTTTTCTTTCTTTCTTTCTTTCTTTCTTTCTTTAAAAGATATTTCTTCAAATAAGAAAATGTGCCCTTTCTATGTGTCACAATTAAAATTTTTATACAAATTTGGTTCTGAATTTCATATATTTCCGTTATATGACAATTAGGAAAAAATCAAACTAATGACGAAGGTTGATCCGAAACTATCCATGGCTGTGAAAGTTTACGGATGGTTTGGAAATAAAAATTTTAATTATGTATAGTTATGACGTCATGAATTGTATATATTTAGGTTTACACCCATCGGAGTGACAAGTTTGATAGCTACCTCTGTGTCACAAATTAAAGAATTAGAGAACACCTTTAGAAGTCTCGGATTGTTTGTAGGAACCTACACTATCGGGATCCTTGTCCACCATTTTCTCTTGGTTCCAGTTGTGTGGTTAATCGTCATGCGCACAAATCCATTACGATTATTACTTACGTCATTCAGACCCATTATTACAGTATTTGCTCCACCGTCAAGGTATATATAAATAAGTTTCTGTAACTTCAATTATTTTCATTTCTTGGATATATTCTTAATCTTTCCTTTTTAGCCATGTTCAGTTGTTAATGAATATAGATTATCAATAAGATTAGTACCAAACATTCTAATTCTTATTCTTTTTGTGTTTATATGATTGTATTTTGGAGTGCTTTTAATAAAGTTCTTGAAAAAGGTTAATCAAAATATAAAAGCTATTTTTGTGATATATTTACTACCCCTGAGCGGTTTCCACTGCTGGTGGAGAAAACTCTCAGAGGGTATCCATAACTTAGTAGTTAGGCTGTCAAAAAATATACCATTTAGAAAAATTTTCAGCCGTCTTAATTCTTTAAATTTATTTAAAACTAAGGTTTGTTACCTCTTGCAAAGCATTCCTTAGCTTGATTTGGATTCATATAATTTTGGAACTTAAGATTCATTAATTTTCAACTTTTTGGCTAATGTTTTTTATTATCAAACTTTTCGGTCCCTAGTGTCACTGATGAGGAATGATTTTCCGAAATGTGCACATATGGCACATCAAAATTTAGCTGGTATTTTCGTGATATACAATTACAACCGACTTATACGTAACTGGCGATAGAAATCATACAAAAGTCAAGGGCTTTATACAAACAAACAATGAATTACGATAAGTCGGAACCAGAGACACAATTCCACTAATTCGAACCAATTATATGACTTTAAACAGTCACAAACACTTACTTAATTCACTACATAAAATTAAATTTGACAAATTCTTAACGATTTCATTGGTTCAAAAGCGAAATTACGTTAAGGTCATTTCTTAATGACTCGAACTCACGTGCCAAAGTGTTTGTGACGTAATCTAGAACGAACTAAGTCATTTCACCTAGTTGTAACATTATTAAAAAGCAAACATTACATAAAGTTTTTTCCTTTCTAAACTGATTAAGTAGTATGTATTTATTTTTATTCATTTTTATTTTTTGTACAGTGCCATTGGAATACCGGAAGTGTTAAATACATGCGAGAACAAACATGGCGTCGATCCAAGAGTGTCCCGGTTTACGGTTCTATTTGGAGCAACAATGAGTCGAATGGGGAGTTGTTATTTTATTTGTATGTCGTCATTGTTTATCGCCAATCTAGAAGGATTTGAATTAAATGCTGTTAGGATTATTTTAATAGTGTAAGTATCTATTAACCTCCGTATAATAAGAAAGATAATAATGTTCGTGTCTTCGTAATTTTTTGTTCAATTAAGTCAATATTGGTTCTGCCATTTTTCACTTTTTGGTCGGTTTTGACAGGACAAATTTCTTGCAGTGGCAGACGGGTCGAAAACTACTTCTGGATCAGCTATCATTACCCATTTTGAGACTGATTTGGACTGGAAAAATAAACTTATTCGTAGTGGCAAACGGGTCTAAAACTACTTCCGGAACAGCTGTCATTTTCCAATAAGTGGTAGGTTTTGACATGGCAAATAACTTTCTCGTAGTGGCAGACGGATCGAAAACTACATCTGGAACAGCTGTCATTAGCTACCGGTCTTGACTGGATAAATAAACTTTCTCATAGTGGCTGACAGGTTGAAGAATACTTTAGGAGCTGCTGTCATTATCCACTTTGTGATCGATTTGGACTGGACAATTAGACTTTTTCGTAGTGGCAGACGAGAATGGTAGTCGAAAACTACTTCCGGAAACAGCTGAAATTATCCACTTTGTGGTCGGTTTGGATTGAAAAATAAACTCTCTCGTAGTGGCAAACGGGTCAAAATCTGCTTCCGGAACAGCTATCCACTTTGAGATCGTGTTTTACATGACAAATTAACATTTCCTGTCATAAACTTCTTCCGGATTGGCTGATTGACAAGCAGAATGATTAAAATTGTTAAATAAAATCAAATGTAGGAAAATATAACTTAACAAGCACAATTCAAAATCATGCGAAACAAAATTAGACCAAGGAAAATGTGAAAAAGTGTAGATACAGTATATTTTCAAATATTTTTGTATATCATTCAGTTAATTGAATTTAATTAAACATATCTGCTGTTAAATACTGTGGGCGGCTAATATGTTGCGCAGCTAACAGTAGTGAATATTTCTATATTAAAAGTATTTGTTGTATTGTTACAGAATCGTGTCATCTCTAGGTGCTTTGGCCTTACCGGCAGTTCCCAGTGCCAGTATTGTAACTATCATAATTGTTTTATCAGTCACTAGACATTCCAGCCAGGAAAGTCGGAATTCTTATAGCACTTGAATGGTATACGTAAGTAGGGCTTTCTAGAATTTGTAGGGATTTTTCACACTAGAATATATCTAAATTACGATTTTAATGTAAGCGTGATTCTTTAACAAGAGCGGTAGACCGCTTGAGGAGAAAATAAGTGTGTTTTACAGTAAGTAATGCTTAAAATAATCAGTGATCCAACAATGATTTGTTGGTTTTTAACGTCGTATCAGCTATACATATTTTTGCAAAGTATTACCATCTTTTGTTAAAGAAGATTTTTTTAAATGTAGCGAATTTTAATTATATAAACATTTTACGCTTGCTGGTAAATTAGATATTTAAATAACTTGTGTTTATTTTTCAGTAACTTTAGTAGAATTTCTTTCTTTTATGAATATTTCTTTTCGTTCTCGTTTCAGAGACAGATTGAGGGCAACTAGCAACACAATGAATAACATTATCGGGACCATTTTTATTCATAAAATTTGTAAACCTGGACTCGAATTGTTGGATCGTAGGAAAGAGCAGCTGCATTCCAAAAGGCAGACGACTTCAATGAACCTGTGCAAACACAGATAATTTAGCTCGATCGATGCTAAATACCGTTTTATTAGAACACTTTATTATGATCTTAGTTAGTCTTCGCTGTAACATACCTTAAAAGGGAAAAAAAAAATAAAAAAAAATAAAAAAAAAAAATAAATAAATAAAAAAAAAAAAACAACGTAAAATAGAACTCCAAAGATATTGCATGTGAATTTGCATGTGAATTTCTATCTCGCATTGTTACTTGGTTAGAATGCACAGGACCTTCTTTATAGCTAATTTTCGAGGCAAGAAAATTGCAATTTTGAAAATTAATCCAAATGGAAAGATGGCATTACAGAGTTTTAGAAATGGAGTTGAAGGACCGAGAAACAACGTTTATTTTATCGGTCAGTTCTTAGATAGTTGTGTAAAAACATTCCTATATTAGGATCAGTTGGATATTAACCCAGACATAAAGAGACGGTACGATACGCAAGCCTGTGTTTTAAACCATCTCGGCAGAAGTTATTTTACACAACTTATATATGTATTCTACGAGTTATTCCTTTTACTCGCTGTATAGCTTGTAGGCGCCTTCATTAAATGCTAAACGTTTATCAAAACTTTATGTTCAGACAGCGATTTATTAATGGGTAGAATGCAGTGAATTGTAGTAATGGTGTTTTACACCCTAGTCAAAATTTTTCACTCATTTTGAGGTGGGAAGTTTTGGAATTGCTATAAAAACAAGATTACCTATGACAAAACACCGAAATTCGGCCAAGCGAACAGGTAAGCTTTCTTATACTTAGGATCTTCCGGCATGACGTTCGAACCTTGGGGGCGGGGGGGGGGGGGGATTGAAAGCTTCATGACATGAAACTCCAGTTTTATGTCTTGTCGAAGATAACTGAAATGAAATAGTTCCCAAAGTATTTTAATCTCACAACGAGATACATATCTGGAGTTTTATAATCAGCTGTTAAAAAACAATATGTTTACCAGGCGTTCTTTCATTCGTTTATTATTTAGTGTCCCTGGTTGCGTTGGATCTTGCAACGTAAAATGGTTAAGCTATAAGCAAACTGGCCATGTGAGAAGGAAGCAGAGAATCTCGCGAGATTTCCGCTTTAAAACGGCTTGGTAACGAAAACAAGGGGGGGGGGGAATACATTGTTAAAGCCTACTTCAGTTTATTCTTAAAATTATAATTTCAATGCAGGAGCTTCGCGCCCTGATAAAATTAGGAAATTACATTGTATCATACTTTGTATGTGTTCTAAGTTTGAAAGTGTACTTTGTAAGTTTTAATATAAAGGGAACATCTCAAAATTTTGGTATAAAAACAAATTTACGAAGCTAAACACTTGTACTGTATTAGAAACTTTTATTTTTCTTTGGTCATATATTACAAACAAATGGTTTTTGAAAAAAAAAATTAGGATTTGATCTCCTAATATCGCCGAAAAAAAAATGTTGTTAAAAAATTTATTCAGTCTTATTTACAAGATTTAAAAAATCTCAATTAATCCTCAAAAAAAAAAAAAAAAAAAAAAAAAAAAAAAAAAAAAAAAAATTTACAGAAGAAAGTTCTTCACTTTCCGTTCAGAAATGGTATTCTCTGTTCAAGATCCGACATTGAACTTCCAGCCGAACTAGTCTCACTTTGATCGTCCAGAAAATCGGACAATCGCTTGCTTTTTGTAAATTTGTTAGCAAAAAGCGACTTTTTGTTGTTTCCTTCCCTGTTGTTGGCTTCTAACTTGAGGTCTATTTCTGATTCCTCTTTAATACTGCTTGGAGCATTAACCATTACGCCATGTTGAATCGAAAGTTTTCTCAATAACGATCGCTTTTTAGTCGCTTGTATAAGGGCTGAAATCAATAATAATAATATTAACGCTTGATTTCAGCTAAAGTGAAGTACTTTTGGAGTACAGCGAAAAAATTAAAACTTGCATAGATAATTCAATACACTTGAATTAAGTTCAGAAATTTTCAGTTCACTCTAGTCTTTACGGAAAATTGATGTTCCCACCCGCGATTACTACGACATATTTTTACACACAACAGAAAGTTACTACTATGGTGATTTTATACGTTGAAAAACAAGGCTAATAATGGATTCTTTTGTGAATACGACGTAATGCGTCACCAAGAACATCACTTCCGGTGTACATTTCGCCATTATTGATAGGAAAAATCCCCAAAAGCAGGAATAGTTTCTTTTGTATAAAGATATTTTATGGTAATTTCCACTAAAGTGATGATAGGAGAAATATTACCTAGACTGTCTTTGACTTTGGATTTCTCAACTCCTTCTTTTAAGCACATACCCAGTAATGTTTCAACACCACGCTAGATAAATAAATAAATAAATAATAAATATTATAAATAAATAAATAAATATTAATAGATTTATTAATAAATTAGTTTCAATACCCCAGTGTGTGTGTGTGTGTGTGTGTGTGTGTGTGTGTGTGTGTGTGTGTGTGTTATAATAATCTTACCTGTAACTTTTTAAATTCTTTCTTTTCTTTTTTAAGCTGGTTGTTTATTTCCGTTTTCTGGGTGTAAACCATTTTTAGTTGTAAATGTTGTTGACCCAAAACGGCTACTATCAAACCTATAATAATAATAATAATAATAATAATAATAATAATAATAATAATAATAATAATAATAATAACAAATCGAAGTTTGAAGGCAAAACATGAAACGTTCGTTTGTTATTCGCAACAAGTCCGAGATAAATATATTTAAACACAAAATGATAATTCTTTTTAGTTAACTTAGGTGCATGATCATATTACTCTCGTGTCATTAACTCTCTACAATTTATTTTACTTTGTTTGTGACATTGTATAAGTTTTGGTATTTTCAATTACTTGGGCTTGGTTGATTGATTGGTTACTTGGTTGAACATTACTCTACATCACATCAGCAATTCGGGTCGACACAGTTTTAAACAATTTCCAGGATTAATCTAAACTCATGTTCATATGGTACGTGAGTGTGCAAGTAGGCTTAATTGACACGAGAAAAATCGCTAGGCGTCGACTAAAACTGCCTTAAATAATCTGGGGAATAAGATTTATTTTTGAGCTCTCTGATATGCATCGCAAGAGGCACTACATTCCATTGTATCATTTTTAACATATAAAATCCGTATAGTGGCAACATTTTCATTTTTCAATAAATTATGGTTATCGAAGAAGTGCATTCATTTAAATTCCTATCGGAACTCTGTGAAAATTTTTGCATACCTCGCTGTCAAAAACAGTGAAAAAGTTATTTGCTTATTTGAAACACGTGTAACATATCCTGTGAGTTATGTGTACACAGAAAATTTCATAGCAAAAGACAAGATAAATAACTCCAATAAAACAGAAGCCTTTGATATGTAAACAGTAAAGGGTTCTGGTCTATATAGCGAATTACCTATTTTATATTTTTATATATATATATCCTCTAATACAACCATATATTACCCCTCGCAATAAGTCATATACGTTAACAATAGTAGTATAACAGTAACGTTAAAGGTGCATTAATTTTTTCAAACAGAATTTTTTTTTATTTTCTAAAAAAAATTAAAAATAGATAACTTCTAATCACGATCCGTGAGATTCAATTTCTTAAATTTCATTCCTTTTAGCTGTAAATACACGTGATCCTCTTACCGGTTAGTCAACTTTTAACAATTATTATTGTGAGCTTTGAGCATGCACACGGATGTACGGAAATTCAAAAGAATCGAAGGTGAGACCTGACGAAATTGTGTTAATTGTATTAATATCCAGGTGTATTCAGAATTGTTTAATGTTTCCCTTTCTAAGTCAAAAATTACAAATTAAATTCATTTATGTTCTGTGTTTAATTTATCATATTTCACCGTTTTGGAAGTTGTGTTTAATGGACCCTGTTTTTTATGACGTAACCATGTTCTAATATTAGATCCAACATGCTACATTTCGCTGTTATTCCTGTATTTATTCGAGCTTTTGCCGTTGAACCAAATGTAACATTGTTCATTAGGAACATCACTAATTAGATCAGCACCGTTTTAATTTTTTCCTTGGAAAACTTAATGCAGCTTTAACAGTAGTATATATAGTGGTTTTATGCACATTGTTCTTCTACATCACTTCCGGTGTAAACATCGCCAAATCCTCCGTAGCAACAGTATCCTTTTTACAAAATTATTCTATGTTAATCATGGATGCGCAGAGCGATTGTAAAATACCATTGGACTAAAGCAAGCAAAAAATACCAAAACCAAGCTTAATACATGCTAACTGGATTTTCAATGAAAGTTTTGCATAATTCATTGTATAAAACACAGTGACTGAAAGAGTAGGTTGGGTAAATTTAAAAGAGAGAGAGAGAGAGAGAGAGAGAGAGAGAGAGAGAGAGAGAGAGAGAGAGAGAGAGAGAGTAATTTACTGTTTACAAGTCTAACTACTCTCCATGGAATTAGTGTTGCCAGTATAAACACGTACTCTTGCACTTTAAACATGGTTAAACCTTTGATGAACGCTATATCCAAAATGAAGGATATGCAGATAATAAAAGCCGCAAAAACCTGAAATATACATATATAAAGTAAAAGACAAGACAGAAAAGTTTGGCAACAACGTCTTCTTGGAGAGGAACAAGAATTACTCTTACCTCTGATTTTGCTTTTTCTAAAAGGTATCTGAAATACTTGACCAAAAAGTATTGGAAGAAAAATAACTTGAGAAATAGGTTGAGTAGTTGCCAACAGTAAATTTAGAACCCTATGAACTGAGGTACTTCCAGATCAATAGTGAGGACGTGGAAGAAGATGAAGCTGACGAGTAGATTACTTACGGTTTGTATTGAATGTCAATTAGTTATGCTGTATAAAGAAATAATAAATATTAATAAATTCTAATTGAAGTGTTTGGGAAGGACTTTTTTAAAAATTAGTATCCCACTATTTTGAAAATACAAATAAATAAAATTTTTACACACGTCACCCGACGGGCTTCGTAAAATTAAGTACAAAAGATTTCAACACTAATGCTAAAATGACAAGAAACTGTGATATCACAGATATGTCATAAGTAAAACACTAAATGGTGTATGATAATACAGAGTTATTGAACTGATATTGTGAAATATCGTCCCGAGTCAACGAGGAACAGTTTTCCACAATTTCGGTTCATTAACCCTTTTATAAAGCAAAATACATTTTATTTGCTTCTCACTTGTATTTCATCTAAAAATACCATTGCACTAGTTCTTATATATTGATATAAGAACTAGGGCAATATCATTTTAGAAGAAATGTCCTCTCCAGTCGCGTTACAAAGTGTGCAATATGAAAAATAGATTCGGGAGACCTCGGACCGGAACAAAGTTTTCGTGCAAATATTGCTATATATATTGCACGCTAACACTTCGAGTTTTATCGTTTTATTTCTAGGTGAAACATATATTGCTATATGATAAAATATTATATTGTATTGAAAAATGCGTTCGTGGGAGTAAGACTTCTTTTAGCTTATTATCTTGATTTTATTCGGACAATTTTGAATGCATTCCTCTCATAATTTTCATAAATAGCACATGACAGTTCCCATGTATAATCTACATTGAAGGGAGTCTGACCCTAATTTTATGTCTGGTTGTGTGAATTTCTATATCAACCCCCGGGATTTTTCTTATACCAATTGGTGTCGGAGGAGTGGAGTGGTGTAATGGTGTTTTACGTCCCATTCGAGATTCTTTCACTTATTTCGAGGCGGTCAGTTCTGGGATGGTGGAGCAAACCGGAGTACCCGGAGAAAACCACCGACATTCGGCAAAAAGAAGTGTCGCCTAATTTTGCTTTAGACTGAAAATACTAGTGGAACTGTAAAAAAAAGTGCCATGTGCTACATGTACTTTTGAATTGAATTATTTCATAAAAATTCCAAAGTAGCAAGCGGCAAAAGTGAAAAACCTCGATCGATAGATGAACAATTTATCTTAAAAAATATTTATATTTTGTAAGATGTCATTGCCGCCAGTCAGTTTGAGTATTTAGACCGATTTTTGGTGATGAGATTTACCGGTCTCTTTTATTTCCAAAACAAGATCCCGTGATGTCACAAACTCTCGCGTTAAATATTTGGGAAAACAAATCATTTACCTGTCGATTGAGGTTAGACAAATATTCATGTATTCACTAATTTTTTCATTTCAAAGCGATATGAGACGTCAATTGGTATCGGAAAATCCAATGTTTTTATTTAGAAATTATTCCGACTCTACGCACAGAGGAAACTTGTGTCATTATTTTCAGTAGAGGTTCATAAAATTTAACAAAACCGTGCATTAAATTATGTAAGATTATTGTGTGATTTTACTACCTCAATCTTTTTCTCCAGAATTCTTCTTCCAAGACAAAATATTCTCACACAAGTCTTCAAAAGAAAAAAAAACATAAATTAAAAGAAAAAATTAATCGTACAGCCAAAGTATAAAACTTCTTTCGAAACAATATAAAAAGAAGGGTAAAAGACAAAACGTTAGATACATAAGCAAAATCGGTAGATTGAGATAAGTGAGAGATAATTAAATTTCTTCTTTCACTTTTGATGGTTGCATGAAAAATTCATATCAGCTTGTAGACTTACTCAAGGAGTGGGACGGGCGGACTAGTTGGCAGAACTCACAATTTATCATCGCCGTTCTTTGAAAGGCGAGAAGGGGTGGATATAAAAAAAAAACAACTAGCGGGGAAATAAGTATTGAATTCATGGTGCTTTATGTCCTAATAAAGAGTAATTATTTTAAATAATTATATAATGGGAAAAATAGAGAAAACCGGAATAACCGAAGAACACCAATGACCTTGTTCAATTGAACTGTCATTTTTTAAAATAATTTTTTCTTAAAATAATGCATCCAAATTGGGAACAACTATGTTTACGGTACAAATTAAAAATCAGCGGATGACAAAACAAAGAAACTAAAACAATTATCAGGACTTTCTGATCTTGAACATTTGCGGTAAAACCTTGGTTTCAATAAGGCGTGATTTTTAGATCACTCAGCTTTAAACAACAAACAATATAACTACTAAATCATTCAGGTTAAAGGCCAAAGAGAGAAATTATTACCTCTAAAACTAAAATGGAAAGAATGGCAACACTGGCTTTATGGAATCCATGAGCTACAATTTCCTCCGTGATATGTTCGGTTTTATATTCATCCCTGGATACAAACTTCGGAGTCGTTTTGATACTATCCCCGAAGAAAACTGTTGAATTTATTAGCACACCGTCAACAGGAATATCTGCACTTTGGCTGTAATTGGCATACGCAGAAGAACTCCAATGGATTGAGGCACTGAGAAGTTTTTTGTACATATATTCTAATGAAGTAACACTTTTCAGGGTTTGGTTATAAATAGATTTCATACTTCCTATAAAATCTGTTGATGTCGTTTCTGTAGTTTGCAGAATACCTGAAAACATAGATTATATTATATCGATATGCTCTTGGTTTGATTATAAGTGCAGCTAACTGCATAAAAAAACTATGCTTTTTATGTGTCTTTTTTGAAATTTTTGTTTCCATGCACATAATATTTCGTAACATATCTGTACGGCGGAATAGTGGTGACACGAAAGAAATTATACTACGTGCTAGCACAAGTTTTGTTTGCACGCCCATGCACCAAAATATCGTGTACCTATTCAAAATTTACCACGTTTGACTTATTGTTTAAAGTTTTCGGATGCAACAACTTTAGCGCTAGCGCGCGTTATTCAATTTGCTTACTATAAAGGAAATTGATACACGATAAAATCCCCTTCTTGAGAGTTAATGGTTAAATATCCATTTTAAGATCTAAAGATTTGAGAATTATTGATTTTAGAATTAAATAGTGAACGATTAGATGAATAACTTTAATGAAACGACGATAGGAAGTTGCTTGGAAGTTCTAATTGGTTTACATTTTTAAATATTGACAATCACACATCAAAACTTCTTACTAAACTGTCAAGAAAAGTTTTTTCCTAAATATCATTAATATTGACTCTCTTTAAAAAAAACAAAACAAATTCCATGACCTTTGAACCACCTGAAAGTTACCATACGATATAGCACAAATGCTACGCGCAAACAACAAACAGCAAAACACGCGTTGTTTCAATCTTCATTTAACTTATGTCATGGTCTTCTTGTTTCCAGTGCATAAAATAATCCAAAAAACAAAGTTTTTTTTTTTAAAAAAAAAAAAAAAAAAAAAAAAAAGAATACCTACCCACCACGTATCTTATTTCCAGGATGAGTTCGCTGAGAATTAACGTACAATCTAGCAAGTGTAGAATTACTATAATCAGCATAGCTATTTTTGTATATAAAAGCTTCTCTCCATGATGTCTTAACCTAGAAATAATAATGATAATAATAATAATTTGGAACAATGACAATAAACATAATATACTTATTATTCAACTATTGACTTAAAAACAGAATGAAAGTAAATGTTGAATAATTTGCACCAAGGAACATTCCATTTTCCGAGAAATTTCGGGAATGTTGTCAT
The DNA here is from genome assembly GCA_029721355.1 of Tegillarca granosa. Classification (NCBI taxonomy): domain Eukaryota; kingdom Metazoa; phylum Mollusca; class Bivalvia; order Arcoida; family Arcidae; genus Tegillarca; species Tegillarca granosa. Next base: position 3,387,983 of record CM056601.1, read on the forward strand.
ATGTATTTGATTCTAAAATTGTCTTATTTTTGTTATAATATTGTGTTGTTTTGTTTTTCTTGATTGCGTTCGTTGTTTCTGTGAACATTTTTCAGTTGCGAATATTTGCATTTTTATCTATTGTATATTGGACTATGCAGTCTGCAATGTTTATCTGCATCATTGCAAGTGAGTGTACTGGCAATCTAAAGACCCCATCAGTGCGCACTAGTACAGTGAAAATCAGAAACACTTGTACATTTTATGCACCACGTGAACTTTTGTTTGGAATAATTCTCGAGAATAATAACAATTGTCTTTTCAAAGAGCTGAAAAATTGTTAATGTGACGTTAAAAAACCCCCAAACAACCCATAAACAATTTATACACTGTATGGGGTCTCACGAGGTATGTATGACAGCTCTTTTGTACTATGTACTGGTGGTTAGTTAAAAGAAATAAACTACAGGGTTTATAGGGAAAAAAAAGTAGCTGAAAAACGCGTGTTTAACAATATTCACATTACCAAGAACACGATAACAACAAATAAAACGAAATACATAAGTCATTTACAATTTTTTTTAAATTTTATCATTTAATACTTTCAAAAAAAAAAAAAAAAAAAAAAAAAAAAAAAGACTCATAAATCAATTAGAAATGAATGAAATATAAAATTATATTAACCCTTGAAATCATAACAAGCGCAAATTATCCATTCAAAAATTTACGTTAAAAACTTGTATTCTTACTTTGAAATAAAGTGTGTATGTTCTATGTTCTCTCTTTGTATTTCTTTTTCCAGTTCATCCTCGATCTTCTTAGCCCTTAAATCGACATGTGCTTTGGCGAAAGACAACGAATTTAACGCCAACGACTGAATAACAAAATAAAACATGTGAATACAATAACGGGATTAAATATTAAAAATATCAATCAAAATAATATAAGAAGACTTCTGTGATAGAAATAAATAAAATATTTAACAATAATTAATAAAAGGTAAAAGTAATTATACAGCCAAAACGACAAAAGAGTTTATAACATAACGGGGGGTACTAGTAAATCAGTGAATAAGAGAAAGTGAAGAAAATATAATAATAATAATAATAATAATAATAATAATAATAATAATAATGATAATAACAACAACAACAACAACAACAACAACAATAATAATAATAATAATAATAATAATAATAATGGTAAGATCGTCGGAGCCACGCTATTTCAGACAGTGAACTATTTTAGTTTTTTTAATTCTAAAAAATCAATTAACTAATTAAAAAACACTTTATTAAATCTGCAGATCGTTTTATTTACCTTAAGTCCTAACTTCTGGCGATTTCTCCGATTCCGACATCTTCTAATACATTCCATTTTATTATCTCTGAAGTTGAAAGTTAAGTGGAATAATTGCACACTGAAATATAATATTATCTTTATCAAATAATTTGATTTTCAAGAGAGATACTTTCAAATTAACGAACTTGGAGTTTTTAGATCCTCAATCTAATTACCTAAAAACATTTTGATTTTCAAAACAGCTGTAAACTCTGTTCTTTTGCTCAGTTTAAAAACTTCAATCTCGTTTTTTTTTTTAGTTTCAAATTTGTCAAGTACATTTTTTTTTTTTTTTTTTTTTTTTTTTTTTTTTTTTTTTTTTTTTTTTTTGACGTTACTTGCGAATTTTTTTGATAAATATAACTGTCCACATAAGATGTTTTGCATGTTCAAAAGCAGACATGATAAAGGACATTATATAATAATTAATTTGTACTGATCGTGCTTTAAAGGAACATTTATCTTGCTTTAGATAACTATAAAAAAAATTAAATCTGATTTGTTTTCGAAATGAAAAGTAAATCGAAAAAAATTGAAAAGGATTTTATTTTATTTTATTAAATCTATACTTTTCTTACCTTAGACAGAAGAAAGATGTCTTGTTTCCCGTCAAAATAAAATCAAATTAACGACACATACTCTTGTTGAATTTGTTTTGTGAAATTATTTTCCGAAAAAAAACGTTGGTTCATTGAATAATCTTATTTTTCTTTGCCAATTACATGATAGCTCATTAAACATATTTGTTGATTTTTATGACCGTCTTTCACCTATTGTTAAAGGGATTTAGGGATTGCGACGGATCATGTAAGCGGATTAATTGATCAGGATTTTAAAAACCGAGCTTTTATGGAGTTGGCTATTTTGTTGCGTAATGTTATTGCAAAATGTTGCCTAATTTTACAACACTAATGACTGAGAAATCACATAAAGCGGAAAAAACTCTTAAATTTCACAATAAAACTTCAGGTTTTGAACACATTCTAACCTATGTCGATATTGTTTTCAAAATTAAGCATTTTTTCTGTATAAGATATTTTTAAAATGACATGTTTAATAAATAAATAATTTTTTGTCTAAAATGATGGAACGAAAATATATAATAAATAAATAAATTAATTAATTAATAAATAATTTTTTGTCTAAAATGATGGAATGAAAATATATAATAAATAAATAAATAAATAAATAAATAAATAAATAGAAAAATTTATTAATAAATACCAAAGAATTTTTTCAGCAGGCTAAATATTGTTAAAGTAAAATTTCGCTTCCTCGTAACAATAAAAAAGAAATCAAGACGAAAAAAGTTTAAATGCACTTTTCTTTTAACACGAAAAAACGTTTATTTCAATATGTAATTGCACGTCTAGTAATTGGTTAATATATACTTCAAATCATCGTGTCTAGCACAAATTTGTCGATTTCATTTACCACTCGTTAAATCTGTTTTGAAAAGATCCCGGATATTATGTATTATGTTGAGGCCAGTTACTCGGTTAAAAATTTGTATATGGATATTCATATTTTGACACAAATTAGTGACCTACACAGGTTTAAATTCATATCGATAATCGTGTAAGCCTTTAAGTTCAAGTATTATAGATATCAAACTTAGAAAATCTTTTTGCAATATTGGATGGACTTATGGTAAAATATAACACTCAACATTCAAATTTTTATTAAAACATGTATGAACTTTTTCGCCTGTTGCATATTTAGTGGTAACACATACGTATTTAAAATAAAAAAAAGTTCAAAATGGTATGTGAACTAACATTGCTTACATAATCTTGCATTATGATTTTAGGTAAAAGTTTCCATTATAGGTTTAAAGTAAACATAATCCAGCGAAATAGATTCTATAAATTAGTAACCTGTATGTAAAAGATTTGTATGTAATAGATTCTATAAATTAGTAACCTGTATGTAAAAGATTTGTTGCATTATTACATGTTAAATGCCAAGCTCATTTTTTAAGAACTTTCTTCTTTTTTATTTAAAAAGAATCTAACATACGAGAAATGGATGTGTTTCTGGCTGAAATTCACAAAATCATATTATTTACGAAAAACACAAATCAATCGGAAATGCAACGGCTTTATCCCAACAATATAAACACGTATATATATTACCACTTTCTGACTTCATTTGGGTTCGTAGATTACGGAATTCTTTGAAATTTCTTGAAATTCTGATTCTCACTCACACACCCCCACTCACATTATTAAAATATCATATCTTGCTTCTGAGATGGTAAAGGAAATCGGAGTATCAGGGGAAAAGTTCGGGAAAAGAAATGATCCTTAAACGCTCAATTTAGAACACTCGCCACAGAGGTTCCGTCCCCTCTCAACAGTCTCAAAATAGATTTTTAGGTTTTTAAATAATGTAATCAAGTGTAGTTAGCCAAATGGGGACATGTATTTTATTTGAAAAAAACAAACAAACAAACAAACAAACAAATAAATAAATAAATAAATAAATAAATAAATAAATAAATAAATAAATAAATAAATAAATAAAGTCTTAGATCTGTGGTCACTGTGATTATCTCCGCCACCTTACATTCTGTCACTATAGGGCACCAAAATTTTACAAAAAAAACATACTGCTATAAAAATCTCAAAGTACGACCTTGTCAAATCTCCGTTGATATCTACTTACATTTTGTTATGATTTTATTTATCAATTGAAGATATCAAGAGGTACAAAGAATTAGCATAAATTCTCGGACCATAAAATAACAAATAACTATGTTTTTTTATGTTTAAAAATAGATAATGTCCATTAAAGCCGTCATCACTTTACTCACAATGAAAGAAGAATGATGCTATCTGTCTTTATTTTTGTGTGAACAAATTTTTTTTGTGATAAAATCATCGTTAAGGCTCATGTCTGACATTATAAAAAAAACGTTGAATAAGTTTTGAAGGTTACCTGTAATATTTAAAAAAAAACACGTAAACAGTGATATCAGGTTTTTTATAAATGTTTTTGGAAAAATAAAAAAAATTTACGTCATATATATAAAATAATTTAAGATCGTTGTTGATATCGCATATAAAGTCTCCCAGTATTTGTTCATTTGGCAACTAACTCCTGCTGAAATCAGCTGGGCCGCGGCCGGTGCCCAGGCGGAAATGTCAATTTCTATAGAATGGGAATTGTACACGTTACCTGTTTTGACGTAATTTTTGAGAACATTATGCATTCTAGCTAGACCAGGGTTTCTACAGTTGTTGGCATACAATGATGAATTTTAACTAGGTATATATATATATATATATATATATATATATATATATATATATATATATATTAGGTTTCATGTGACCGATTAGAGAAACATATGTAAACAAACTAGAAATGGTAAGAAAATTGGTTTATTGTTAGCTTCATGACTCTGGTTCATTAAACCAGAGACGTGGGCACTTTAATTTGGTTTACATTGCAAGCTATGGTTCGAGTTCATCAAAACGGAGACGTGAGCAATTTTGTTTACATTGTAAGCTATGGCTCTTGTTCATCAAACCGGAGGCGTGAGCAATTTGGTTTACATTGTAAGCTATGGTTCGAGTTCATCAAAACGGAGAGGTTAGCAATTTGGTTTACATTGTAAGCTATGGCTCTTGTTCATCAAACCGGAGGCGTGAGCAATTTGGTTTGCATTGTAAGCTATTGTTCTAGTTCATCAAACCGGAGACGTGAGTAATTTGGTTTACATTGTAAGCTATGGTTCTAGTTCATCAAACCGTAGAGGTGAGCAATTTGGTTTACATTGTAAGCTCTGGCTCTAGTTCATCAAACCGTAGAGGTGAGCAATTTGGTTTACATTGTAAGCTATGGCTCTAGTTCATCAAACCGTAGAGGTGAGCAATTTGGTTTACATTGTAAGCTATGGTTCTAGTTCATCAAACCGGAGACGTGAGTAATTTCGTTTACATTGTAAGCTCTGGCTCTAGTTCATCAAACCGTAGAGGTGAGCAATTTGGTTTACATTGTAAGCTATGGCTCTAGTTCATCAAACCGTAGAGGTGAGCAATTTGGTTTACATTGTAAGCTATTATTCTAGTTAATCAAACCGGAGAACTGAGTAATTTCGTTTACATTGTAGGCTATGGCTGTAGTTAATCAAACCGGAGGCTTGAGCAATTTGGTTTACCTTGTAAGCTATGGTTTTAGTTCATCAAACCGGAGACGTGAGCAATTTGGTTTAACATTGTAAGCTATGGCTCTAGTTCATCAAACCGTAGAGGTGAGCAATTTGGTTTACATTGTAAGCTATTGTTCTAGTTAATCAAACCGGAGACGTGAGTAATTTCGTTTACATTGTAAGCTATGGCTCTAGTTCATCAAACCGGAGACGTGAGCAATTTGGTTTACCTTGTAAGCTATGGTTCTAGTTCATCAAACCGGAGACGTGAGCAATTTGGTCAAAAGTCAATACGTGCCACATTAAAAAAAATAGTCGTTATTGTGACTTATTATTTACTTCTTCTTCTTCTTCTTCTTCTTCTTCTTCTTATTATTATTATTATTATAATTATTATTATTATTATTATTATTATTATTATTATTATTATTTCTACATGGCACATATCGCTTTCCATACAAAATAATGTTTGAATAAGAATCATTAAATTCCTTTAACCCGATATTTACCCGTGATAAAACTTATAAAATGGTGATAATAATAACCTTTAGGCATTTTTTCTCTCCTAAAAACGCGACATATTATTTGAAACCATATAAACATGGAAATGACCTACATAAAACGGTGTTATTTGGCAACTGCATTTAGAAACATATGTTCATCTTCGAGACTATAATTATTTAAGGCACATCATTGGAAAAGTGTGTTTATTTAAGTTTAGAAGGTCAACACATACAAATAACAGACACAGGATAAAAAGGCTGCTAAACAAAAAAGATATGTTTGTCGTGATTTTGACCCAGTTTGAGTTAGATTTTATTATTTTTTTTATTTGATTCTACAATAAATTATCTCAAATTATAAATTAAATTGAATTCCAACAAAAATGTATGCATGTGAATGCTATCTTTAAATATGACGCAAAAAGGGATTCTTCTATTATTGAATTCAATGCTTTATAGTTTCGTTTCATTGAGTCATGAATTCGGGTGAAGATATCAGAGTTAAAACCCTAATAGCATGTTTTAATGAAAAAACAAATCTATACTTTGTATAATAACAGATGGATACCTGTTTTATTTACATTAAGATTTAAAACTGAAGACCATGTTAGTCAACGAAGTGTGAAGAGTTGTAATAAGATGGAGCATAATGACAAACAGCAAAACATAAGAAAAGGCGACATAACAACTAAAGCAACAAGAAACTGACAAAACAAAAAAGGCAATTCAGCATTTATACATAACATGGGCAAAATCACTGAATGCCGTAGATAAGCATCACAGACTAATCGGTCCATTACCGGGGGTCTATGACAAGGAAATCTCGGTAAAACTCAGTTGTGATTTTTTTGTGACCATACTGACAAAATGGGGATACAAATGACACCTCATGTTATGCTTTGTTATGACCGATTACTATTCTGTTAAACTGCGAAAATATTAATTTTTAGTAAATATGAATTAACATAATTTTGTGTACAATCTATGACGTAGAATGACGTTATTCTTAAAACATGATTTATACAGTCTCCCCTCGACTCAACGAAATGTTTAATTTGTTCAAGCGATACTTAAACCCATTCTATAGTTCACCTTAGTTTTCAGTGCTATTTAAGTTTTTGTTCCAATTCACACTCAGTGATGTGTTTGCTCTTCCATTTCATTATAATATATATCTTTCTATTCACCCAGGAATATTTAAGATTTTCTATTTTACACCGATTGATATTTTAGTTTTTCCATTCCACACTGATTGATATTTTAATTTTTTCATTCGACACTAATTGATATTTAAGTTTTATTTTTTACACTCAGGGATATTTTAGTTCGTTCATTCCATGCTCATCAATATTTAATCTTTTCCATTCCCGATCAATAATATATACGTATTCCTCTAATTCACACTCAATGTAAAATCTTTCATTCCACACTTGATGCTATTTTAGTGACCTCATTTCAAACTTTCCATTTTACACTCATTGCTACTTTAGTAATCCCGTTCCAAACTCAGTGCTTTTTGGATACTTCTAGTACATACTCAGAGTTATTTCACATTCTATACAAGTATATTGTTTTTGTATATTGTCTTGTGTAAAAATAATAAATAAAATTAATTAAACCAAGATGTGCTATATCAATTTAGTGACGTTTTAAAGACTAACAAACTCTTCGTAGATTATTAGAACGTATTATTTTTATACCAACCTGACATGTTTTGTAGATTATTCAAACGTATTATTTTTGTACCAACCTGACATGTTATCCAAGATATTGTATTCTTAGAAAAACGCTTTAATGTCCATTCCTCTTTGTCTACAATATTCCAGTTTATTGAACATACCCAAAGAATTTTTTTATCGCTTCTTGGGTCATAATTAATACTGCAACATTTTTAATCCTATAATGGAATTCACCTATACAATAGTTATTGATTACCTCACAATGTTGATGGCTCTTTGTTAAAGGAAATGAAATTGATTTGTTTCACTCTTTTATTGAAGATTTAAAAAACATATTTGGAATTCGGTAGCTGAGATTTGCTTATCATTGGAAATCTTAACGTACTTAGTGTAGGTTGGATTTCAACTCGGAACAGATCCTACAGTGGAAAAAATCAATCGGTTTGCTGAATATCGGTGATATTTTCTGACCAATCTGGTTTCCTCTACTATACCATAAACTGTTCAACTAGATCTTTTATTTAAAAAAAATCATGACTTTGGATGGTTTATGGCAGCAATTTTACCATAAATCATGCTTAAAAAATCAACATTGTACTGTATAGATTTGTCAAATGTGGAGCAGATTAAAACTTACGTTTTCAACAAAAGGTTATCCCATAGACAACTTATTGCTTTAATTAACATACACTTCGAAGACACGGTAAAACGTTTGGACATAGTGTGCTTAACTCATCTGGTTCTGCTTGCTCGAAACAATGCTTACCCTACAAAATATCCGTAGGGGAGGGGTTACAACGTATTTTAGTTGATTGTGTTAAAGGCTGTTTTTATTTTGAATCTACATGTTTTTCGGTGTTTCAGCATCTTCCAAACGGATTTTATGTTGCTATCTACGCTTCCTTTTTATTGTAGATAGACTCGTGGTAGCCAAGTTGTTTTAAATGCGCGTTTATGGATCAGAGTACGTTTCACCTCCTGCGTTTGAATCCAACTTTGTAAAAAAAGTTCGCCAGTTTACCTTGCCGAATGTCTGGTGTTAATTCCTTGCACTACAGTTTACTACAACACACCTGGACTGATCGTCTCGATAAAAAAAAAAATGGAAAAATATCTGGAATAAGACTTAGACATCATTTTGTCAACATAACTCGATTTTATTGTGTCAAAAATGTTAAATAAATTAAAATAAAGCATATATGGTATAAAACTATAAAAATATATAGTTCAAATGGTAAGAAAATATGTTCTTTATTTTTGTTGATATGCGGGATAAATAAGTTCAAAAAATCATTTCAGAAATATCGTGCTGACTTCTTAAACAGCTGACATTATTCACTGATTGAAAAAAGAATTGATTATTAATAAAAATTAACAATTTTCGATTTTATGAGAAAATTGAGTAAACGGAATCAGTGCGGACTTACACCACAATGTTTTCATAAGCATTGATTATCTGTCCCAGTGATGAAAAGTACACTAGCATGTTTAACAATCCACATCAATCACATTCTACCCGGGTGATCTAATTAGAAGGAATTACAGCGATATCAATAATTAATGAGTGAAAAGAAAAAAATAAAGAAACGAAATCAAGAATAAGCTTTTATCATAAGATTAACTTACTCTGAACAAGAAATAGGAATATTCTGATGTAAGTAGTGAATATATTTACAACATGATTAATATGCTTTAGATATTTTTGGACACACACACACACACACACACACACACACACCCCCCCTCTCTCTCTCTCTCTCTCTCTCTCTCTCTCTCTCTCTCTCTCAGTCTGATGTACTTTAATCCCATTCAAGTTTTCATTGATATTGTCATCTCTCTCTCTCTCTCTCTCTCTCTCTCTCTCTCTCTCTCTCTCTCTCTCTCTCTCTCTCAGGTTTCCAGATTTCAAAGTGTAAAATTTTACAATTAGATTAGCGAGGTCAGTATCAAATTAGTTTTGCTTATGCGGAAAATAAAAAGAAATTTATGAGCACCATTAAATGGAACATTTTTCTCATCTGTCCTTCATGTCAGTTCAAAGTACATGTCTTAATGTGTGTTGATTGAATTTTTTTTCAACTGGGTAAACTTCAAGCTCATTTTGTTAATGTTCGGCGTAAAACAACAATCAAACAATCAAGTACGACGTAAAACAACAATCAACCAATCAGGTACGATGTAAAACACGTTCGGACAGAGAAGATTAATTAATTGTATTACATATACATGTAATATGATCTTATCTCTACATGTTGAAACAAAATACTGCCATAATTTTTAATTGTTTGGAAGTTTTTATTATTTTTTTGGTATATATTTAACTTTTTGTTACAGCATTGTTAAAAGGTTTATATAACTCATAAATTGTATAACAAAAATCTTCGTGCGTCATCCTTATAAAACCAAGAATAAAATTACCATGAACATTCTTATTTTTATCCTAATATATGTTATATAAACGTGTACAAGATCTTTTAAAAACAATTTTGTAACACAACACTCCGTTTAACGTCAGCTCATCTTTCACTGGGCTAAGTATGTTTATTTGTTGACATACATACCATTTTTGTTGTATATTCTAAGCTGGTTATTTAACGATTAAAAACCTATGTCCATTTTTAGTAATAGTAAGCATTTTACTTATTGCCATGTGCTACTGTTTAATTTTATCAAATTAGATTGTTTTAATACAATGTAAAATTGGACATAACACTACATATTGGTGAATTTTTTGTACTGTCTTGCTGATGTGAAAAGTTCAATCGCTCAGTATCTGTAGCCATTATATATATTCAAGAGTGTAGTGGAGTTATGGTGTTTTACGCCCGAGTCAAGAATCATTCACTTAATTCTATGCGGTCAGTTCTGGGATGGTGGAGAAAACCGGAGTACCCAGAGAAAACCACCGACCTTTGGCAAGCGAACCTACAAACCAGGCGGTGTGAGGCACTGTGATCCGTAAGCGCACTCTTTAGACAACTCGGCCACCTAATATATTTAAGATAACGCACGTCTAAACAAGCAATAGTTTTGACACACGCTTATAATTCATAACAGTATTTGACAATACAAGAAGAAAATAAGCAAAATTTATTTGGATGCATAATCACACTTTATTTCATATTTCAATCGCATTTCTAAGCCGTTTGTAAACGTAATTATGAAAGTTAAAAGTTTCATGATAAAGTTATATTAATCACATTCAGAATAACAATTTCATATACAACATCTTATATAAACTCCTAGCTATATATATGCAAAACGAAAACAGGGAAATTAATTGTTTCATTTCCTGGAAGCATTAAAGCCGCTTTTAGCTGCAATTAAACTTAGCTTTAAACAAATCTCGGTCACTTACTCTCCTGAGAGCATTACGTATGTGGGAGGTCGGAATTCGAACCCTGTCCCGGTGTGACCAAGACTTGAAAATTGGTAGTGACTGTTCTTTCGCTAACCACTCGGCATTTACAAATAAAAGTCACGGGATCTTTCTAAGGAGACCTTAAAAACTGATGCCTTGTGTCACTGCAGGCGTGGCAAGATAAAGGACCACCCCTTTACAAAGCTCTTAGCGCACTGCAAAGGTCAATATTTCTGCTACTTTACCTATAGCTGGTGACGTCTCAACATAATCGAAATCGTAAAACATCACTAAATCAAATGAAATCTTGAAAGCATTAAACCTTAAGCCGAATTGCAACGTAGTGTATCATTTTAGTTATTTTAAATATTTATGTACTCCGTATGTTACATAGATATACATGATACCACGTGCACTGTCTCGATTTAAATCGGCACTTAAAAATGTAAATTTATCAGTAATTCATGTTTTTGCGTCTTGACGATGATATATCAGTAAAGCGATAAGTGTTTTATTATGCGAAAAAGATTTGGGATAGATATTCTATCTTTTACGATCATCCTAGGTATTGGTTGACATACAAAAGTCACCATAACGTCTAGACATAATACATATAGGCCATTTACAAGCTTATGTACAAAGTGTTAGTAAATATGGGCGACTAGAAAAACTCAAAACGGGTACTACAACATAGAGCTAATGGTATAAATATTCACGCCTTGTCACGCATTATTTGTTACAACAACCGTATATTTTTATCATGAGTTCAGTCATTTATTTCAATTTATATATTAGTTTCCTCCCAATGAATGGAGTTGAATTAAATAATGGTGTTTTACCTCCCCCCCTTCCCCCACTGTCAAGCTTCTTTCACTTATAACGAGGTCGGTTGTTGGATGGTGGAGGAATCAGGAGTACCCGAAGAATTAAAAACGATCTTTGGCAAAGAACCGGGTATCTTTCACACACTAGGAACATCCAAATTCAAAAAAAAGAAACTTAATTTTGTTTTTCTATTTAAGTCAAGTATTTATTCAAGTACATACCATGTGTCAAGTGTCAAGTACTAGGTCTGCCGACAAAACAATACTTGTATTTCAATCTAATATATATATATATATATATATAATATATATATATATATATATATATATATCTTACAAGAATAAAATAAAAAGATAAATAAATAAATATATTAAATAAATTCTTTTTTGTATCTTTCTCTTTTATTAACAGTTTGCAATTGACTGGAAATCTTTAAAAGACGATATCAAAAAAAAAAAAAAAAAAAATACATGTGATTCAATGAGTGAAGTTTCCAAAGGGAGTCCTCAAAATGTTTGTTTTGATATAGGATCTACAAGAATAATATAGACTCTTATGTATTCCGAGATTTAATCATTCACAAAAATTAAGATCATTTTGTTATTTGTTTATTTAGTAGATCTTACATAATTCAGAACTGTCCAATTGACTCAATCATCTTGTCTTTGTTAAATAATTTCCTACATGTTTTGATCATTTTGAGTTAATACGAATGTACTAAAGGATCAGGAAAGGAAAGACAATAAATAAATTGTATCAATTTTTCAAAAATAACTGTTTGTTTATTTTGTAGATCTGACATAATTCAGATTGTCTAAATTAAATGACTCAATCGTCTTGTCTTTGTTAAATAATTTCCTACATGTTTTGATCATTTTATTTAGTACGAATGTACTTAAGGATCAGGTAAGAAAAGACAATAAATTAATTGTATCAATTTTTTTAAAAATAACTGTTTTGTTCATTTTGTAGACCTTACATAATTCAGAATGTCTCATTGAATCAATAATAAGGCTATCTTGTCTTTGATAAATAATTTCCTACATGATTTAATCAGTTTGAAAGTACGAATTCGTAATAAGGTATCTGGTAACAAAAGTAAATAAATAGTATTATTTTTCAAAAATAATTGTTTGTCACACATAACAGTTTTTTTACACCTTTTTTTTATTGTCTTGGTGGATTAGTGACTAAATTGACTGAATTTCTTACACACACACACACACACACACATATATATATATATATATATATATATATATATATATATATATATATATATATATATATATATATATATATATATATATATACATACATACACTAAACAAAAAGTTTAAAATTTTAAATTAAACGTTATGTGTTAGATTTCAAAAAGTTATGCCAAGTAAATACACGACGTTTTATTTCAAATCTAACCGTGTTTGAACTTTTTGTTCAGTATATGATCTATTTTCTATGCAGAAAGATTATCACTATTCTTGGCCTATACATATATATATATATATATATATATATATATATATATATATATATATATATATATATATATATATATTATAGTTTTAGCTTCATTGTACGACACAATTTACAATTTAAGCCTTCTCAATATTTCAAATTGATGTCTTTCTATCAATATTTCTGATCCTTCCAATTTTACTCGTACATTTGTATTTAATCCTTTGATATGACCTTTTTATTGTATTTTGTATTATGTTTTTACGGCTTAAGCACTGCGTTGCCTTTATGCCGGGACATCGTTAACCTGATTTGCACGCTAAGATCAATGTGTATGCAAATTTCATGGACTTAACATGCTTACTTGTTACCTCTTTGTACAGAATTTTTAAATTTCTATACTTGAAAATTTTTTTTATCTTTCTTTCTTTCTTTCTTTCTTTTCTTTCTTTATCCATTCTTTTATTTTATTTAATCATTTTTTCATCTTTGTAATATTTAAATTATTTTTAGAAACGTTTTAATCGCACGAATTTATGGGCACAGTGATAAATATAACAGCAGAAAAAATATTAAATTTTATAGGTTTTGTTGATGGTTTACTGGTTTTCATTCTCTCATGGATTAGTCGTGTATCTAACCCTGTGTCATCAGATATCATATACTTATCTGTGATTCCATGCTCTGGTTAAAAAAGGATAAACTGCTCAAATTTATGCTGTTAAAAAGATTTAAGTTGGTCACATTAGTGTGGTAAGTTCATTATCATTATTTTTGTTCTTTTTTATTTATTTTAATTCTGATTTAGTCCTCCCATTTTGAACAGTTTCACTGCCTAGGTTCGAATTCCACAAGAGAAGATTCTAGTTTGAGAAAGTTTGTCAATTTACTTGCCGAGGGACAGCGGTTATCTCCGAACACTCCGGTTTTTTTTTTTTTTTTTTTTTTTTTTTTTTTTTTCAACATACCAGAACTGACCGCCTCGATGTGAGTGAAAAATTCTTGACTTGGACAAAATAACATTACTCAACACTTCAACACATCGTTAACGTTTTGTAGAAGTAGGTTTTATCTAAGGCATCAGACAGGAGAAGATTAATTACAAAAAAATCGATGTTACTAGTAAGCGAAAGAGCTATCGCTTCTCGTCTCGATGTAACTAGGAAGCGAAAAAAACTATCGCTTCTCCTCTCGACGTTACTAGTAAGCGAAAAAATTATCGCTTCTTTTCTCGATGTTACTAGTAAGCGGAATAACAAATGCTTCTCGTCTCGATGTTACTAGTAAGCGAAGAAACTATCGTTTCTCGTCTCGATGTTACTAGTAAGCGAAAAACTATCGCTTCTCGTCTCGATGTTACTAGTAAGCGAAAAACTATCGCTTCTCGTCTCGATGTTACTAGTAAGCGAAAAACTATCGCTTCTCGTCTCGATGTTACTAGTAAGCGAAAAACTATCGTTTCTCGTCTCGATGTTACTAGTAAGCGAAAAACTATCGTTTCTCGTCTCGATGTTACTAGTAAGCGAAAAACTATCGTTTCTCGTCTCGATGTTACTAGTAAGCGAAAAACTATCGTTTCTCGTCTCGATGTTACTAGTAAGCGAAAAACTATCGTTTCTCGTCTCGATGTTACTAGTAAGCGAAAAACTATCGTTTCTCGTCTCGATGTTACTAGTAAGCGAAAAACTATCGTTTCTCGTCTCGATGTTACTAGTAAGCGAAAAACTATCGTTTCTCGTCTCGATGTTACTAGTAAGCGAAAAACTATCGTTTCTCGTCTCGATGTTACTAGTAAGCGAAAAACTATCGTTTCTCGTCTCGATGTTACTAGTAAGCGAAAAACTATCGTTTCTCGTCTCGATGTTACTAGTAAGCGAAAAACTATCGTTTCTCGTCTCGATGTTACTAGTAAGCGAAAAACTATCGTTTCTCGTCTCGATGTTACTACATGTAGGATGCGAAAGAACTATCGCTTCTCGTCTCGATGTTACTAGTAAGCGAAAAACTATCGCTTCTCGTCTCGATGTTACTAGTAAGCGAAAAACTATCGTTTCTCGTCTCGATGTTACTAGTAAGCGAAAAACTATCGTTTCTCGTCTCGATGTTACTAGTAAGCGAAAAACTATCGTTTCTCGTCTCGATGTTACTAGTAAGCGAAAAACTATCGTTTCTCGTCTCGATGTTACTAGTAAGCGAAAAACTATCGTTTCTCGTCTCGATGTTACTAGTAAGCGAAAAACTATCGTTTCTCGTCTCGATGTTACTAGTAAGCGAAAAACTATCGTTTCTCGTCTCGATGTTACTAGTAAGCGAAAAACTATCGTTTCTCGTCTCGATGTTACTAGTAAGCGAAAAACTATCGTTTCTCGTCTCGATGTTACTAGTAAGCGAAAAACTATCGTTTCTCGTCTCGATGTTACTAGTAAGCGAAAAACTATCGTTTCTCGTCTCGATGTTACTACATGTAGGATGCGAAAGAACTATCGCTTCTCGTCTCGATGTTACTAGTAAGCGAAAAACTATCGCTTCTCGTCTCGATGTTACTACATGTAGGATGCAAAAGAACTATCGCTTTTCGTCTCGATGTTACTAGTAAGCGAAAAAACTATCGCTTCTCGTCTTCATGTTAATAAGAAGCGAAAAAAACACTCGCTTCTCGTCTTCGCTGATTCGCATTCGCAACTTTGCCTCCTTAGTCGTTTTACGTTATCGCTCTTACGTTCATTCGACCCGAAGGCAATGAAAATTGTCTGTAACCTGTCACCATACTTAACAACTATTTGCATCTTTTAATCCAATTTAACTATAAATTACTGTAATATACCCCGGTACTATGACTTTAAACTGTTTAAAAAAGTGTGTTGCTAAGTCGCTTCACCAGTTGTAACTTAAACATTTTATGTGCAAATTATGACTTGCCTACTTGCATAATATGATTATACCCAGAATACATACTCTTAAACCGCCGTACAAGTTAACTAAACAAAACTGCTAAGTGGTTGTGTCTTATAAAATAAAGGAAAGAAAAAAATGAAAATAAAGAAAGAAAGAAATAAAATTAATAAAATAAAAAAAACTTTCATAAAATATTATGTAAAAAAATAAAAAAGTTTCATAAAAAATATGACGTCGAGGAAAATTAACCCTATTATTTTATACATATAACTTTGCTCTGAACTCACTGATGATTGCAGTATTTTGATAAAGTGTGTGAAGAATTGTTTCAATGCCTATAGCAAAAATTTTTTTTCGCTCTTAACTTTGATTTTTTCAAAACTATGAAAGGCACTTGCTAAAATTGAAAATCCATTGTGATTGAATTGAAAGCTTATTGTGAACATGGTAAGAACTACAACATCAACAATAACATCATTATCAACAACAAGAACATTAACAAAAACAAAAACAAACAACACTGCCATCACCACTACTACCCACCACCACCACCACCACCACCAACAACAACAAAACATTATTAAAACAAAAAACAACACCGCCACCACCACTACTACCCACCACCACCACCACCACCACCATCACCACCACCACCACCACCACCAACAACAACAACAACAACAAAACATTATTAAAACAAAAAACAACACCGCCACCACCACTACTACCCACCACCACCACCACCACCACCAACAACAACAACAACAAAACATTATTAAAACAAAAAACATCATTGCCACCACCACTACTACCAACCACCACTGACAACAACAACACCACTACTACTACCAAAAACAACAACAACAACACAACATTAGCATTAACAACAACATGCACAACAATTATGGCTCAATTATTATGATTATCAGTAGATGCAATATCAATACCATTTAACATACACAGAATCATTCACGACACAAGACTTCTACACCTTGTTAATTCCATACTTTTGATGGGCACCAAATATTATCACTTACATGTATGTCTAACCTTACTTACATTGTATAGTATTCTAAAACACTGAATTGGAAATTAAGCACAAGAAAACCGACTTCAGTAACACTCTATCTATTAGTTTTTATAATATGCGTTCGTCTTTTTTTGTTCTTTCATTTCATTTGTTTTTTCTTATTTTACATGTTTGTTGTGGTGTGTCTGTGATCGCTTTCTGTAATATCTGTTTCTGTTGCTTTCATGTATAATTCTATTGTATTTGATGACATTTATGAAAACCGACTCGGTAAGTCAGTGATAGAACACACGTCTCGAAAGCGGAAGAGGGTTTGAACCCCGGCCGGGTCTTACATAAGACGGTTTGTAATAGGAGGACTTGTTTCGATTGGTTTACCAGTTGTCAGGATAAAGAGCTTGGTAATTTTATGCTTGTTTGTAGTATACTGATTCGATGAGGTAGCACCTTAAAAATTCACCCTTAGTGCACGCTAGTATGAGGCAGGCCATACATAATACACACTCGTAAGATGCACTTAAATTCATCCATAGAGATTGATAACTTTGCTTTTTGTCGCGAATTGCTAAACAATTACTGATGCTAAGCAACAATTCTTTATTATTATTTTTATTTTTTTTTAAAGAATAACAAAAGACTACAGCTGTTCTTTATCTGCGCAGGCGTAACGTATCTTAACAGTAATATACATGCTGATTGTATCTGATTGAAATATCACAATGACAATTTAATAACAAACATTTTTCATTACTTTTCGGGTCATGGTCAAAGGATATTAATATCAATACTCCATCTAAAAGTCAAAGTTTATTTTTATCATTATATCTACAAATTGTCCCTCGGAATATGTATTGGTGAAATTAAGGTTCTATCTTTGATCCATTGAATGACCACACTAATATATTTGAACTATGAATAATACATTCGTTAAGTTCGCAAATGACCTTGGACTAAACTAGTCAAACTAACGTTAATAAGTTGAACAACTCTATGTTAAAGGGACCTGTCTTGACCAAGTGGTTTGAAGCGCTAGCGTATGGGTCACTCCTATAAACCCCACCCACAGTTAAGGATCTTGGTCATAGTGAGGTAGGTGTTTAGTCAAGGCGACACCATCAATAAGCATCAATGTATTTATTGCACGCATTCAAACACCAAGATTTTAACCCGAGGTATAAAACAATTAAGGGTATTTCCTTACAGAACTTCAAAGGAAATGTCTATCTGTTCTTTCATGTGCCTTCCACAACCTAGAGTTGCAACCCACTCGGAAACTATTTTAAGAAAGTTTTTGAATTATCTTGTGAGAGGTATATCATGTCCTCGGACACTCGGCTTCCTCTACCATATCAGAACCTACCTTCTCGGTATAAACATAAATAAAAATTTATTAACGGAAACTGTTGCTACCACGGGGATTTTACATGTCAAAAAATGACGATGTTTACACCGGAAGTGATGTTTTTGGTGACAAATTTCGTTGTAAGCGCAAAAGAATCCACCATTTGCTTTGTTTTTTTAACATGTAAAATCTTCATAACAGCATCAGTTTTATTTCTACGGAAATATTTTATGGTAATCGCCGATGCGCAGATCATTAATAAAGATTTAACAAATTTCTCTGTCACCAAATACAGTGACTCAAAATGTAGAGTTATAACAGACATTTCATCGCGAATATCTTAATGCTTGATAAATCAGGTTCAATATGAAAAATAAATAAATTAGATCTAAAAATAACACATACATAAAATGGAGTTATATGAAATATATTTGACAAAAATGACAGGTGCTTCTTGAGCTTTTATGAAATATAGTAGTTCATTAATTTGCAAAGTGCTAATTTTTAATTCCATGTATTTTATATTTGAAACAAATTATGTCTGATTAATGATCTAAAGAAAGTTGCAACTTAATTAAATTCACCTAAAAATTACAGCTAACATCATCACCATCATCATCATCATCATCATCATCAACAACAACAACATTGTTGTTGTTGTTGTAACTTATTCAATGACAAAAAAGTATTGTTTAAAAATCAGTTGTCTTGTATAAAAACTTTAACGCAAAAAAAAAAAAAAAACAAAACACTCCCATTCAATTATGATATTCTGAAGCAAATAAATATACATTTTAACATTGAATTTTTTTGCAATGACCTGCATATGCGAAGTGAATGATTCCGTATCATCAAAGGTAAATTTGAATTATAAGGAAAGACAATATTCTAACATAAACTATAATATAACAAAAATATATGATAATATGAATTATATACTTCTTCTTAATACAATTATGTGTTTTTTCTTCTTTGTTACAATTGTACCACAAGGTTTTTATTTTCTTGTTATGTTAATTAGATAACAGCTTCAACTTAAGTTGTACTGGCAAATATATAAAATAATTAAAAGAAGCTTTACCGGTTATGAAATAACATTTAATTGTTGAATTACTCCATCGGTTCTGAACAAACAGGAAAGTCTGGTTTACGGAATATACGGTTTGTTCATCTGACCGTTTCAATTCTATTTCTAGAGTTAACTTAAAGGACAAGGTCTATTTTTGTTTGTGGAATGCTTAAAGGAGCATCGTCTTTCTAACTCAGGTTTGTCTTTAAAAATGCACACACACACACACGCACACACGCACACACACACACACACACACACACCATTTGCATTTAAACAAAAAATGAAAAAAAAATGGTGAATTTATTTTTGAATTAAACTATTTAAATGCAACTAATAAAGTTAAAAAATACACCATTGTTTCTATTTTCGGTGTCGTGCTTGTGGTTTTCCTTTTCTTTGATATGATAATTGTAACATTGCTTTATTATTGTTGTAAATGTCTAGCGCATAATTTTAATTTTTTACCAAAGCAAATATTCATAATTCTCGACATGTACAGATTTATTTTTATACATTTGCATTTCTTTTAGTAAAAATTAAAAATACTACACTTAACATAAACATGGTAAGCTTGAATGAATGAATGAATAGATGAATGAATGAATGAATGAATTAATTAATTAAAAGACGGATGAATGAATGAATGAATGCATAATTGCTGTTAATACGTAATGGTGTCATATTATAATTTTTTTAATTTTCTGAATGAAATATTTAAAAATTTAAAATATGACAATGGTACCATGTAGAATTTTTTTTAAACATGTCACAATGAAACATAAAAATAAAAATTTGGCTGACAACTGTTATCCAGTTAATTTTAATTGAAATTCATCATACTGGTTTATAATTACTTAATGTGTAAGTTGTTAACATTGTTTATTGTGTCGCTGTCGAAAATGGTTAAATGTTAGCAAGAAAAAAAAATAAAACATGAAAAAAGAAAATTTAAAGAAAAAGAAAAAGAAAATAATTTTAAAAAATGTTGTGGAATGCTAATTGTGTTCGTCGAGAACGATTGAGAAAATGCCAATTCGGAAAAAAAAAACGTGAATTAATTAGTAAAACGATTATTTATATTTTCCAATTAAAATGTACAATAATTAATAGCGTGAAACGGATCAATAAAATTTAATTCAAAGCCCAATCATACGAGCAAAGCGATAATCTTGGATTTACACAATATTGCTACAAATATACTAAACGGCCGCATTTGTTGTATTATCCGTTATTTTAACAAAGTCTTACGACTGATCGTCTATTTTATAAAAGATTGCGTAAACAAAAATTGCGTCATTATGACGCAAAATTATACGACCTTTAAGTCCAATTTCCAATTAAATATTTTCCTTTCTTTACGGTGGTCTCGTGTTATTTTTGGAAATATTTTTCTTCATTGGATAAAATTGAAAGGTATACGTAAGTAGAATTTTTAAAACTCTAACTTTAATTTAATTAATATTTAAAAAAGTAAGCTGTTATATTCGATTTTAATGTAAATACGGATTCCATTGAAAGATAAGTTAAATAAGAAATTCGTCTTTTGTTCAGTTTCTATAGAACTTGGTATTGTTGAAATGAATTAGCTAAAATTCAGTCTCCAAAGGAATTCTGAATGTGTGAACTATCTATAATTACAATTCTTTGTAATATGTTTATAAATTTAAATCGTATGGTGTTCGATTTTTATTTAAAAAGTTACAAACATGGTTTATATCATAAAAAATTAGCTCCCTCGTCTTTAAGTGTTATCTATAATATTTAAAAAAAAAAAAAAGATTTTAGTGTGCTACTCTCCAATGCATTAACATAAAAATAATCAAAAGGAGTGCATAGACGAATAAGTTAAAATGAATTTGACACGCAGATTGTGTGTGTGTGTGTGAGAGAGAGAGAGAGAGAGAGAGAGAGAGAGAGAGAGAGAGAGAGAGAGAGAGAGAGAGAGAGAGAGAGAGAGAGAGAGAGAGATGTTAATAATAATAATAATAATAAAATAATGAAATATATATACACAAACACAAAAAAATTGGAATCTGTGATCTGTTTTTATGAACTGGAATATAATAATCCACATTGAGCATGTGACGACAAGACCACGTGTCCCCTTTTTTATTTACTGACCCTCATTTCTTCTATTCGAGATTTGGATTATGGCATGTTGAGTTTGAAAGGAAATGCTGTCAATTAGGTGTCAAAACTATATATAATCAGTTAAGCATTATTTTTTTAATAAGATTTTGACATATTTAGGGAATTAACATGCAAAAGAAGATTAATCGAAAAAGTGTATATGATAAAGTCTGGATTTATTTTTAGACTGTTTCGTTAATTGCGGTTTTATTTTGGGTTAAATGGGAGCAAATATTAGTCAAAAAGAAAACAGAAATTCTAATGTAAAAGATCAAATGACGTCATAGGAATGACGTAAAATGTATTTCATAAATTAGTGTAATTGTATGTAGTTGAAATCAGTTATCATTTCCTTTAGTAATATTTGACAACTTTATTTAATGTCTTTTATTATAGTATATTTTATTTTATTTTATTTATTTGGAAATTTTTGTGAAAAGTTTTTTCATCAAAATTTGAGTGCATCAATAAACGAACATACAGATTAGTTTTCTATGACGTTGATGACGGCCACTGTATAACTGCAGACCTCTCCACACTTCAGACATGACAAAAACTGTCACGTTTTGTCTTTATAGATAAATGGGTTTAGGTTAAACCGAAAATATTTTTTTGAAACTTATCTGTGTCTATGGTGAATATAAAGGTCAAATATTGTGTGTGTGTGTGTGTGTGTGTGTGTGTGTGTGTGTGTGTGTGTGTGTGTGTGTGAAAATGTTTTCGCCATGTGTTCATTTTAAACGTCTAAATAAAATGAAAGTTTAAAAATTAACAAATGACAATGTATTGTCATATAACGCTTTTTAATGTATTGGATATAAAACTCAAAAAGTACTGTACTAATACTAGTATGTCATATGCAGAATTTTGAATATTTATTTTTGTAAAAATTCAAAATACAAATGTACTGCACTTGACATTAAAATCAACCGACCAGAGTGTCAAAATTATTTACTAACAGATATTGCTGTTGCTGAGGCAATGGTGATTTAATATACGGGATATCAATAGCTCTGGTATCGCTACTGGGGAGTTAATAGTATTTTGTTTTTATTTAAATGGTATGATCACTTGTTAAACAATGTAAATTGTCAATATTAGGAGATTTTCCATCAGGGTTGATTAATTAATTGATTAATGGGGTTTTACGTCCCAGTCAAGAACATTTCACTTACATGTATATCGAGAAATTAACCAGCTATAGGTGAAGTGGCTGAAATTTAATTAACATTTGCAGTAAGTTTATGGCAAGTTGCGGGATGGTTCTTCAGCGTGCCACGCCTGTCGTGACAACGAACATCGGTTTTTAAGATCTTCTCCGAAAGACCCCGTGACTTTCATTTATAAATGCCGGTGCTTGAAGAAAGAACAAACACTATCAATTTTCAAGAATTGGTCAGACCCGGCCTGGATTCGAACCCCACATGCCAAGATAGCATTCCATCAGGAGAAAAAACTTCTATACACTGACAGAGGGGACTAAAACCAGTGGTACTTTTTAGCATGCAAATGTGGAAATGGATCGTTGCACATGTTTATTTTATTGATTCTTATTTATAACTATTTAATTATAGAGAAGGTCGAGCGATTTTGATAAAATCATAAAATTGATCATGTTTAACACCTTCCCAGGTTAAGATACCTGTGGTGAAAAGATGATAAAAACAGATAATGTCGACACTTTATGACTAAGTGAACAAAATAAAAATCACAAACCGTGATTTACAATGAAAAAAATTATATAACATCAAAACGTGATATGTAAATTTCTAGGTGTGAATGAAAAATTTTGAAGATTTTAGGACGAAGGTGAACTTTTAACTGAACCATATAAGATTTAGCAACAATAAAAATAGCCATTTAAAACCATCAATTTATGAAAAACAGGGTGGTGTGTTGTGATATATCACTGTTGTATTTTAGCACCGCATATATTGCATTAATTTTACTGCATGTTGTAAGGTGCATGTCATATACCTTCAATCGTTTCGAACTTCAAATACTTAGATTACAATTTTTACAACAAAGTTCTCCTTTACTCGTGAATTCGAATTTAACACACAGTCCAAAATGTTTATTAAAACACTGCAGATAGCTTAAATCTTTACTTTGCTTTGTTAAAAATGGACGAGAAATTGCAAAATTGAAAACTTAGGTTACATGAAAAATCAAAGCAACGAAATCATTATTTTTTAATCATTAAAACCAGTTTTGTTTTTTATTTGTAGATTCTAAGAGGTTAAAAAAATAACCAAGATGTTGTGTTTCAAAAAGAAAAAGAACACGAAGGGGTTGATGGTAAGTATTATTTATTTTAACCAATGTGCATTTAAATGCTCAGATGGAGAGCAATTTTGAGAACATTTACAGCAGTTGCCACAACACCGCGCAGCATAACCGCAACACCTCACAACAACGAACAAAACACCTCAAAACACCACGCAACAACGCTTAAAATTTTGCAACTTCTTGTAACACCGCGGAAGACCTCAAAATTTCGCGCAACACCTAACAACATTGCTCAGCATACAACTAGCAAAAGCCCGCAACACCGCTTACACAAAGCATGATTTTATATTCGAATTCAGAACTTGTTTTATTTGATGCATAAGTTCCAATTTTGTGATGTTTTGTTAACGAATAGTTTGACAATTTAACAATTGAATATTATTCAATGATGTTCATTTACACAAGAGTTGTCTCCCTATAAAAAGGCTATGCTGACCTGTCACATTTAAATTATTTTTTGATCAACTAGTATTTATTATTTTTTCTTTCAAGATAACTAGAACCTTTTTTAACAGCAAGAATTTTTGGTTCTGTCATCCATTTATTTTGATAAAAGTATTTCTTTTAAACCAACAAATAGTTAAGGATCATCCAAGTTTTCAAAGCATGATAAGTTGTTATATATTTATAACTTAATATTATATAAAATATAGATTCTTTATGAAATACTTGTGCAGTTTTCAGCGATGAATCTTATCGTGTTACAAGATTAAAATTAAACTTTTGGACAATTGAACTACATATGGTTTAAATGTTTATGGCATACCTTTTTTGCCACTTAAAAAATATAACACTTTTGTGTATGACAGTTTTTTTAAGTTCAAAGGGAAACAACCCAATAGAATGCTTACGTTTGAAAGCAAAATGTATTACAGTTAACAAGAAAATTACTGTTGTCTTAAGCAGATATAAAACAAAGACCCTTGTTTCACAATCCTGTTTAAGCTAAGATTTCTCTGAACTTAAGTGTAGCCTTTTTTTTCATTTTTAAGGAACTACGAATATTTTTGTACAAACCTAAATGCAGATAATATCAATTTAAACTGATCTCCAACATGCCACCTAAAATTCGATTCTTGAACAGCTGTACAATTCTAAAATATAAGAATTTTAAATCACAATTGAGAAACCGATGTTAAACTGTTTACTGTTCCTAAATTTTTTGATTCACGTCGATAAACAAGGAATTAGATATTCCTTGCAATGCAAGTGGTTTTGCCGTATTATAACTTTATTTTATGTTTTAGGCATTGGCTGAAGGGTCTATGTCCTTCGTTAGAGCTAACACATTGATTCTGGAACAAACAGAAAAAGATTTGGAAAAGACAATAGAAAGAGAAAATAGAGCTCCTCCAAAGACAGTCATAGGAAAGTAAGTTACCGAATCAACCCCTACTATACCTCGCGGACGTTAAACACCGTTACTCAACTCAACCCCTACTGTACCTCGCGGACGTTAAACACCATTACTCAATTCAACCCCACTGTACCTCGCGGACGTTAAACACCATTACTCAACTTAACCCCTACTGTACCTCGCGGACGTTAAACACCATTACTCAACTCAACCCCTACTGTACCTCGCATGGTTTGGTCTCTTTGTTGCGGGATAGGGTTTATGTGAAAAAATATTGATTTAGGTTTTCTATTTTCTATCAATAACAGCTAAAGATAAGTACATACCAAGAATTGTAAAAAAGCGACATTGTAAAGTTCTCATAAAACACTGAAGTAAATATTTAACATTCTGTCTTCACAGTTTCTAAAGTTGGAAGTTTAACTATTTGTGAGCTTTTAAAACGTGCTGTTATCACATCTTGAGATATGATGTTTTACCTCGCACAAGCAATTTTTAAGCTTCTAGTATTCATGATGAATTAATTTTAATTAACCTCAAGAATTAATCTTAACACAAGTTCATGTTAGTATGCAAGTGTTTCTGATCTTTATTGTACATATGCACACTTATGGCGACCTTTAGAGTACTAGGTCACTCGCCTGTAATGTCGCAAATGAACAAAGCAGACTGTACTGGTACCGAGTCAACCAGTTAAGGACTCTACGTTATACAAAAACACCTTATAAAATGCGGTCGATCGGGTTTGAACCCGCAGCGGTTAGACGTCTTGATTTTAAAGGCTATTGCTAATTGCTATGTTGTTTTGGTCGCTTTGTCTAACAAAAGTATAATCATTTAGTCACAATGTAATGTTCTCCTTCTTTCTCTTTTTATTAAGTTTATTTTTTATTATTTAGAGTTCGGCGTGAAGGAGAGAAAGTATTACACAGTAAGCACGTGTTATTGGCCATTGTTTTACTTAATGTGTTGGATTGTATTCTGGTACTGGGTGAACTTATTTTGGATATCTACTATTTAAAAGGTATTATTATTCATAAAATACTTACAAAACCTAAATAATGATAAGAAACTTTTAAATGGAATTAACCGAGTTAGTGAGTGAGTGAGTGATGAGTGAGTGAGTGAGTGAGTTTTTGTTTAGAGTCGCATCAGCGTTATTGCCGCTATTTGCGGCTATGAAATTAATTGAGAATGGACAGGTAATGTGACAAAAGAAAATGTTGTCGATTTGGGGTTGTAGCAATGTTTTTGGTGTAGCCATTTTAGTTTAAGACCGCTACTCATTGATGTATTAATGCTTCACGTGAAGAAAATGCAGTCATCTTACAGGAACTCACAAACATATGCTTTTCCTGAATTAATGCAATTGTTTCTGATTTGCTGGTTAGAATGTGCTACTATGAGAGGTTTTTAATCTTTTAACACGTATCTAGAATGCAACAACACAAAATAAATCAGCATACATGTAGTTTGTTACATATGCAACAAACAAAGTCAATAGAAATGAAAAAAGAAAAAAAAAACTTGTTTCATGTAGTTTTAGAAATATAACGCAAATACTCGTTAAATTTTGATTTTTGATGTGTGTACATTTCGGAAAATCATTCCTCATCAGTGACACCAGGGGCCGAAAAGTTTGATAGATAAAAACATAAGCCAAACATATACACAAGTTATAGAAATGACTGTGGATACAAAGGGACTTGTAACAAAATCTTAGCTTAGACTGAAAAAAAGTTCATATCACCATCATCTAAATGTGTACACGTCACAAATTTATAGGACCAACGAAAATAACAAAATAAGTGAAGTTTTGATGGCGGCCATCAGCACGAGCTTTTACTTTCCTTTTAAAATGTTATTTGAATGTGGAATTGTATGCAGCCATTAAAAGTCTTATAGAAAGTTATATATCCAAAAAGGGAAAAAGTGTCGATAATGCAAGTATGTCATTTGTTTAACAATATTTTAGGATATATATATATATATATATATATATATATATATATATATATATATATATATGGGGCTATCCTAAATGGGGCAAAATTAGTTAATTCTTATGTGTGTGTTGATAGAAGTTAGCAATTTGTAACAAGCTTCTGTGGTAGATGATTGATTCAACAGTATAGTTTTGAGACCTTTATTATCAAATCGTCTTCCTTGTCTGAAATTCAAGTCAATCATAGGTCGTTACTCAAACTTTTAATAACTGCTTCCGATGTACGACCGTCTTCGTCTTCTTTTTCTAATTAAAACAAATACCATTTTTCTTCATTAATTCATAAAACTGCTATTTTCCGTAGGGGTTTTGGAAAATTCAGAGAACATGGGAATAATGTTTGTGAAGGACATGAAAACGAAGTATACAAATGATCTCCAATATCTAAAAGACGACCAGGTAGAGGTGTTATATAGTCAGTTGTTGACCGCTCATATAACTTGGGGGCATGGTGTAGATAACCACCATGCTTCCGGAACTGACACTACAAATAGGATTACGGAAACTACAACGCTTCCGGAAACTACAACATACAACGATTTGAATATAACAACCTTTCATGATGCAAATGGGAGGAGAAAAAGAGCAGCTAGTGTAGCAGACGACCATAACACCGGAAGCAATGGCAATAGTTCACATTCGTCCAATCATACAGATGGACACTACGATGATCATCATGCGCATGGGCATACAATAGAAGAAGACATAGCACATGCTTTCCACAAAGCGAGTATTACAATTCTAGCTATACTTGCGGCAGAGGTAAGTACAACTGCAGTGTACAGGAAAATAATCCATTTAAAATCATTCATGACTAGTTTGATGCTTAAACTGTAATGTTAAGTTAAGTTATAATAGGTTTTGGTTATAGACTTAGAAGTTGAGAAGTTTCCAATAGTTTTAGTTACAAATTCCCTACTTTTAAATAAATAATTCTAAAAATTTTGATTTTCTATGATTACATATTTTACGATTTGTTATTTATAGTAACTTCGATTATTCGAATGCATAAGACTTCGACTTTGAGTTTACGTTTGATGTTTTAGGTTAAAGTTTGTGAATTCGAAACAACAATTATAACAATAAAATTAAAACATAAAAAATAAAAACAAAAAAAAATGTAAAAATAAAAATTACATCGAATTATCAATGATACTTGAGTAGACAACGTTCGGGATTAAGTAGGGGGCCTTCAACTTTAACAACAAAATAAATGAAAAAAATGTAAAAATAAAAATTACATCGAATTATCCGTGATACTTGAGTAGACAACGTTCGGGATTAAGTAGGGGGTCCTCAACTTTAACAACCCGACTAGATATTTGCTCCTTTATTTGCTTTTTGGGGGTCCTCAACTTTAACAACCCCACTAGACATTTCTTGCTTTATTTGCCTTTTGGGGGTCCTCAACTTTAACAACCCCACTAGACATTTCTTGCTTTATTTGCCTTTTGGGGGTCCTCAACTTTAACAACCCCACTAGACATTTCTTGCTTTATTTGCCTTTTGGGGGTCCTAAACTTTAACAACCCCACTAGTTATTTGCTCCTTTATTTGTCTACTGTTGGTAACCAAGTCACCCTTAATCGCAATACGTGTTTGTCTGTTCTTGGCTTGTTCCGCTGTTTGAAATTACCTATTTTGAGTGAGCAAAGGAACATAACTCATTATTTGCAGTTGCACGTACGCAGTTGATTCTGTTGTGTTATTTAAAAGACTTTGTCCATGTTTTAGATGAGTTTTCTGGTGCGAAATACAAGTTTTTTTAAGCTGAAAATCACGTTCTTTCAATGTTTGCTTCTTTGCTTCGAGGTTCTTTTTCTTTTATTTTTAAAATATAATTTTGAGTTTAGCTTTAAATAAATTGGCTTTATTTTTGGCCAAAAAAAGATAAAAATAAAATAATCATAATATGTAACTCTTAATACAAAAACTTTTTTTTTAATTTTCAGACAATGTTTAAGATATTTTGTCATGGTAAACATTTCTTCGAAAACAAATTGGAGGTATGTATTTCAAAAGTCTAAGATATGTATTTGTAGCGAACCAAAAATAGTACAATGCCTTCCAAAGGCATTTAAAAATGCATCAAAAAAATAAAAACAGAATGACAGTAAATGAGATATTTAACTTAAATGTATTAAGCTTTAGAACAAAATTAATCCATTTTAAATTTCTTTATCTGTTATAACTTTCAGACAGCCCTAATATCATGATGTGTATCAAAGTTTTCATACAAAAATGAAACAGACACTCAAGTTTGATGCTTG
Organism: Tegillarca granosa; assembly: GCA_029721355.1. Classification (NCBI taxonomy): domain Eukaryota; kingdom Metazoa; phylum Mollusca; class Bivalvia; order Arcoida; family Arcidae; genus Tegillarca; species Tegillarca granosa. The sequence continues at coordinate 3,417,675 of CM056601.1, forward strand.
CTTGTCAGTAACCAGAAATATGCTTCCGGGAACCACACATATATATGTTTTGACAAATGAACTTGGTATTATTGAGACAGTGCTATTGATCATTGTCGACAAACGTTAAGAAATTTGTTGTGTATTCAGGAAATGTTCCGTACAAAAACACAACACGCATCGTCTATTGAGAACTACTTCCAGAATGGAAACGAACGATACCGGAATAGTACTATACGCAATATATAACAAAGTTTATTACACTAGACTGAATACGCTATTTCTATTTATCTTTATTTTTTCTTTATTTTTCTTTGTTTTACTTTCTATTTCGCAGGTATTCGATGGTTTAATTGTAATGGGATCTTTTATCGTCGATTTAGTTTTTCTGAAAGGTTTAAGCGGCTATAAGATTCAGGAGTTTGTTATTATTCTCGCTTTCTTGGTACCTTGGAGAGTTATTCGAGTTGTTAACAGTAAGTTGATATAAATTATATCTTAAAGATTTAAGTAAATTCTACATTTTCTAACGATTTTTTTTATTTGAAAGGTGAGAAAAATTTAAGATGTTCGAAAAAATGTTAAAGAAGTTTTCGTTTACTATCGAATCCGCAGGCTTTCTAAGTCATCAGTACCTCTTAATGTTCTTGTTAATCAATTTTGATATGTTTACATTGCAAATTTCCTGAGTAACGTCAATTATACTTCATAACGTTGACATATGATTCTGTATCCTGTGGAAATAAATGAGCTATATTGACATTTTGGTGGAACACGTGGTTTGATGGTGAACTCCATTGTTGCAAGTAATTTTATATTGACGATGATATGGCCCAAGTTTCACAATCATTGACTCAGTTGATTGTACACTCACCTCAAATTCGGGAATATTTCAAGGTCAATTTTAAGACATTACAAGTTAAAATTGAATATCTAATGTTTTATCTAAATTGTTTAGTTTAGCTTTGTTGTACAAAACCAAACATTGTTTTTTAAAAAATATTATTGTCTATTTTAAGATATTACACAGTTAAAATTGAATATCTAATGTTTTATTTAAATTGTTTAGTGTAGGTTTGTTGAACAAAACAAAACATTGTTTCATAGAACTTTTTTTACAGTATTGATGAGAGAAAAATCAGAATATTTGAGTTGCTTGTACACTTTGTTGAATGAATGAATGTCTAACCGGTCTTGATCACAAGATCTATGCAGATTTTAAATAACTTATAGATGATGATCATGACTCAAGTATGAGCTCACTTTTTCTAATTCTAGGTCTAGTGGTAGCTGTCATTGATCATGAACATTTCCGTATGAAGTTGATGTACAAACAGAAGAAACAGATTGCAAATGAACTTAAAGACATCAAAGCAGAGAAAAAGAATTTTGAGGTTTATATTTATAAATATTATATATATATATATATATATATATATATATATATATATATATATATATATATATATATATATATATATATATAATACTGTTCATCGTGAAAGGTTATGAGCGTCTAGTTGCCTTCTATGGAAACACTTATGTGTATTGGAGATGTCCAATTAGATGTACAAGATGCAAATCTGCCAGTAAAAATTTAAACAGACATTGTTTCACGTGATATTTAACATTTGTGTAGACCAATTCAGGATCGCACAAATCAATGTTATCCCTAAACAGTTGTGTCGTGTTATTCTGGGAAATCGGAATTGAAACGTTTTCCATGACCAAAGTCTGCACAATTGTTCGAAGATATAACGTAATACTTAGGTTAATCATATTTACTAAGCAACTAATAATTAACATTATTAGTTTTAATAATATTCAGAGCTCCAACAACTGCCGGTAATAAAAAAAATATGTTGCCAATCTGGCATGTTATCACAAAATACATTATTTCTTTTTGTTGCCGTTTTGGTAACGTATTATGCCTAAACACATGTCACAAGAATACTAACAAGAAAATCATCATTTTCATGGACCTCATATTTTTTGTTTAATCATAATGCTCATAAAATTGTATTTTAGTAGAATCTTGTTAAGCGTATGCAAGTGAAATGCATTTTAGACATGCAAACTCTGTATTCTGTATTTTCTTTCAGAAATGTATTGAAACTTTAAAGAAACTTGCAATGTCGGCTGGAATACCCGAAGCAAAAATTAATCAACATTTAGGTACGTAAAATCAGAAGTATGAAAAATTAGCATCTTATACAGATGTTTCATAAACGAGAAACAATATAAACAACAGAAATAATCATTTCCTACATTATTTTTTGCTAGCAAAAAATGCACGTTCAGGATTTACATGGGGAGAAAAAATATTGCCATGTGCATAATTTTATATTTTTACCCCAAAATATAGAAATAATAATTATGCAATGGAAAAAGTGACAAAGCTACTATCATTACCGTTATTTGAATGAATGTTTGAAAGGTTTTTACTTTGATACATCCAAATGAAAAGGCAATACTCTTTTTATCATGGTTGGTAAATGGGCTGCTAACGATATATGCTGTCTATAATTATCAAAAAATTGACAGTAGACTTATGTTATAAGATTCTAATCTGGACCCTGTCTTATCCAAAACTGACTAGCTAAATCCATGCGTTATAAAAAGTGAAAAATGTAAGTAAATCTTGTATTTTTGTTAAATTGGCAAATGTTATCAAAATTTTGCATCAAAAATACACGTGAGGGGATTATTGTTTTTAAATGACGTATAACGATGACGCAGATACAGGCGTGTTCAATAACGCATTTGCTTTCCATTGCGCTCGTGCTCTGGTATCCGTTTTTTTTCACATGAGCTTCGTTTTCATCTAAAAATAAGACACCTCTTTTAACATAAATCTTTTATTTCAGCTTTATTGAACCAGCAAGTTAAAAGCAAAAAGAAGATGCAACCTAGCCTAACCGATTTAATGAAAAAGAAGCGGACGTCTGTTAGTTCAAACGTTTCCGGTGAATCTAGTTCCGATTTAGTTCCGAATGGTTTCCCAGCTCCAACGGAAAACATATCACCAAAAGACGATGCAAGTAACAAAGTCTGAGGTATTCCGAATTGAAAATTGTCTTAAGATAGCCAAACTAGCTTACCTAAGTTGTAAAGCAACCGTTATTTCGAAACAGCTTCAAGAGTAATTTAGATTCGCTGTTTTTTGCACAGGAAGTATTGTTGTTGATAGAAGATGTTATTGGGACATAAATGTACGTTGGTTAAACATTTCATGATATAACCTAAACGGTACAATTTTTATTATGCGCCAAACTATTTGGTTTCATTGCGAGTTTTAAGAAGTTTCAAATGTAACATACTGAAATTCATGGAAGACGTTTTTTGTATATACTTGTACATGTCAAATAAGATAATGTGTCAAGCAATTTGAAGCTTTGACATGAAATATTCATATAATCTTTTATTTCAAACTTGCATTTATTCAGTATCAAATATAAAAAGTGTAGTATTGTAAAAACCAGAACTGTATTTTTTGTATCCATTTTTGTTTGTTTGCATCGGTATTACTGTTTTTAATTTGGTAAATATTTCATGTAAATTTATGTAATGCATTTAGTGCTTCATCTCAAATTGGTTTATCATGTACTTTGGCAGTGTGTGTGTGTGTGTGTGTGTGTGTGTGTGTGCGTGCGTGCGTGCGTGTTTAAGCCAATCTTGAAACTTGAAAAATGATTATTTACCCGAAAAGCGATATTTGTGTTGGCAATTAACCTTTTCAACTGTATTAGAATATTTTGATTGTAAATACAAGACAAAGCTATATTTTATAAATATAGGTTTGTTTTCGACAAATGTAGAGGAAAAGTTTACACACATTATTCAGGGCCAGTTAATTGGAAAAGACTGTGAAATCAGTAATTTTCGAGGTATCCCGATTTTTCGTTGTTTTAATGGATATTTTGATCTACGAATTGATATATATCAACAAAATAACTTTTCTTAAACGGAAACCACAAAAACAGACTGAAAATTTATATTTTTGGAATCACGAAAAATGGTTATCGCGAAAATAAACGATTTTTCAGTAACATATTTTTAATGTTTTAACCAGTATGCATTTTAATAAAACAATGTGACGTGGGTATATATTTATTGTTTAAATAAGTATTTCAAATATGCTGAAATTTTGTATGAATTTTGAAATAGGGCACTTACTTAGATCAGGTCATTGACATTATTGGTTGTCAATCATGAAAATAACAAGGTCGTTATGTACTAAAGTTTTTTTTTTTTTATTTTGTTTATTTTTTTAAAGACAGTTCCATTTATATTTTATTTTTACTTACGCTCCTCGTTAACTTTAGTTTAATTGTTACAGTTTATTCAACTCAACGTTTTTGCTAGCAAGACTCAAAAAAGATTATTTAAAAACTCGTGTCTTATTTCCCCTTTATTGCTGTTGAAAATAACATTTTAGTTAACGTTTTTCAAGGCTGAAGTCAAAAACTGCTGACTCACCAACACAATGCCCTTACATGTGGCAAATCAGTAGCATCATCAGTAGTAATTATATAATAACATTGTTTCTTCCTATTGTATGCCAAAATATTTCCCAAGGTTAGATGGCATAATGCACGACCCGAAAGGGGAGTGCATTATGTCATCTAACCTTGGAAAATATTTTGGCATATAACATGGAAGAAACAATGTTATTATTATTATTACTATAAATGTTTAAATTGAAGTTTTGTAAACAAATTACAAACCGGTTCCAAATAAATTACTGATATCTTTTTGTTTATTTGAGTGTTGTCGGGAGTTGTCTTTTTCAGTTGAATCACGGACCGCTCGGTTGTGTAAAGTGCCGTGGTCAAGTTTGTTTACAATCTATGTTATTAACAGGCATTCCTTGAACGTTCGAATATGCTTACAATTCAAACGCAGTAACGATTGTGAATTATGTGTCCCATATATGGTTGTGACTCCACCCATATTTCATCACGTGACAATAGGAAGCTCCGCATCCTTACTCACGTGCGTGTAATATGCCATGTTATATGCGATGGCATAATACACGCTCCCATCGATTTCAATATAAAAATATGCCAAAATAGTATTGATGCAATTATTATTAAAGGAATTTACATGAATAGTAATAATATGGAATAAACATCTGGCTAGGGTAACAAAATGCGTGGTTTTGACAGAGTGGCTAATCAGTAGCGTCATCAGTAGTTATATGGAATAAACATTTGGCTAGGATAATGGAATACGTGGTTCCGACAGAGTTCAAACTACATTGTGTAGTTATTTAGTTCGATGCTTTACCACTTAGTCACATATTTCAACTTGATATTTTAAAGAACATCAAATTTTGGTTTATGGGGATTTTGTTTATTATTCCACGAATGATTTTTGTTTAGTGGCTGGCTTTTTAAGTAAGGTTTTGGTTCACATACGTTGTGTGTTAAAGCACAATTTGTATTTATCTTTACTGGTTTTTGTTACCGTAGATAATTAAATAAAATTAGTGAAGAGAGTTGTCTAATTGTGTTTCAAATCTCCAACCTTCCATCCTCAGTCAAGATATTTTCACAACTATCAAAGCGGTTAGTTCTTGGATGCAGAGGGAAACTCGGAGTAGACATATCTGTAGAAAGCGAACTGAAAACTTTCTCACATTATGATGATCTACCCGAATGTAAATATTTGAACTTAGATGATGATAGGCACTATGGAGCGTTAGCGCGTGCTTTAGGCCCTCGAAATACACGCACACTAACGTATGCATGCACAATTAGCTTATATTTGCATTAAAGATGCCTCGTTGCTTGCTGGCTACTTAAAGACCATCTTCAATAGCAACCAACTGACATAATCTGCAAGGTTTGATAACATGATAATAATAAGTGATTATTTCCGATACATCCAGCATTTTTTCCTAACAACTTTTATTTTAATTCTAAATAATTTTTAGCTCACCTGACCAAAATGTCATGTGAGCTTATAGCATTGCGTGGCGTGTTTGTGCGTGCGTGTGTGTGTGTGTTGTTAACACCTATTTTCGCTTTCTCCTCCAAAACTGATGGACAGATTTCAATGATACTTGGTCAGAAGCATATATGGGCCGATACAATTCAGGTTTCATGGTGTTGTCATGGCTACCAAAATTAGGTCAGGGTGACCTAGGGGTCCAAAAATCTTTAAAAATCTTCTCCGAAACCGTTAATGGGAGAAAAAAATCTGATGTGATATTTGGTTTCTCTATAGTCTTAAGCCTATAGTTTGTCCATTTTGTGAAATTTGGTCGAAAAATGGGTTACGCGTTTTTACGTTAAATTTTAAAATTTTTTTAAAATGGCTTCAAACCGATTGTTGTAACTTGACTATTTGAACAGATAATGACATGGGATTTTCAGTTTTGAATTTTTCTTGAAATTACCTTTCAAATAGGAGAAAGGTCACAAATCAAGGTCATGGCCTAATTAGTGATTTAGGCAGTTTTAGGCAATTTTCTTGCAAATATTAAGAGATATATGAATTCAAAACATTGTTAAAATGCTCAGCATGACAAAATTTAACAAGGTACCAAGTTTTGTAACTGTAAGATAATCCATGTAGGAATTGTTGTCCGCGAGCTGTTATTTTTTGCTTATAAATACTTATATTGTGCATTAGCTTGAAAACTATAAACTTTTTGTATAGGCATGTATATTAGAATATTGTTGGTATTGACATGTCAATCATATTTATATATGGTTCAAGGTCATATGTTCAAAGTTCAAGGTCATAGCTGCAGAAGACTGAAATTGGGAATTATCTTGAAAATCATTAACTTTTTGTACAAGCATGTATACTAGAATATTGAAGGTATTGATATTACGAATTTACGACCATTTTGATATAAAGTTCAAGTTCATATATTCAAAGGTCAAAATCATGGCTGCATAACGATGATGATGATGGTTAATGATTAGGAAATTATTCATTGTACTATATTTAAATCAAACATATGAGCTTTTTACAAATGAAATGTGACTAGATATTTCTGATTAATTATTGCGGGATTTCCAAACTTGAGGAATTCTGTAAAGTTTTTGTAATTAAGTTCTTTGCAAGTTTTTGGACATTTCCTCGGGTGAGCGTTAAGGCCCATGTGCCTCTTGTTTATTATTTTGTCACTGAAAACTTTTTTAAAATTTATCACATTGAAATCAAAATACTAATTACCAAATGAAATTAGATCTTATACTGAAATATATATTTTACATTTTTGTCCTGTGTTCAATCAACTTAACCATTTTCTATTAAACTTAACCATTTTCTGTTATATCAATCTTCGGTTGGTGTCAATACAATGAATAAGAGTTATCTCTCTTTAGTGACAATAAATAAGCTTTTAAAGCCCTGTTATAATTGGAAATTGCGTATAATGAGCAAGAACGAATTCGAAATACAGAATATTAGCAAAATAGAATTTATAAGTTTAAGTCAATCAGTACTTAAACAAAAGACTTGTGAGTTTCACACTTAAATCTTTATGACATACATAACTTTGTGCTTGTAATATTTTTTTTTAATTTGCAAGCCCCAAGGTTTAGAGGTAATGGACGCGGGATCATTTGCGTACATTGAAATGTTAACCTTTTAAGCGAGATAATCACCTTCCTTTCAATCGGAGATATTCCGTAAATAAATTCTTAATTGTTTGTGTGTACAACATTTTTTTTTAAATTTTCTTTTCAAATAATTACATAAAGCGATGATTTTTCTGAACACATTATTTTCATTCACAGTTATTGTCTTCAATCGTTTTATATCCAAACAAAGAAAAATATTTCATATCTGCAATTCATCTGAGGATTACACTGAACATATAACTTGTAAAATAATTAAATATTGAATAAGTAACCGCTTCCGTTGCAAATGATCTAATTTTTTTTACATTTTGAGATAGTTTTTGAGCAATTATATAACCCAGTTGGCTACAACTGTTTAAGTACAAAAATGTTTTTTTCAAATTCTTTTGCAGTACATGTATGCTATTTTTATGATTTAATTTTAAAGGGACTTTAACTTTTAGATACACATTCGACACGGAAACAATCAAGCAATCACGCTGCAATTGGATTTAAGAAATAAGCGGCATAAACCATATCTCATTCTAGAAAGGAACAAGCGGGTAAATTTCTTCAAAGAATTTTAAAAATAATTAAATTTATGTTTAACATTCAAATCCTTTAACAAAACAATATTACCTTAGTTCTGCTTGTTATAAAAGTCTGCATATCTACGATGTTTTCGGTGTTAATGTAACTAACGTATCCAAAATAAACAAGTTAATTATAATGTTGTTTAACGTTGCATCAGCATTTTCAATACCGTAACTACCTATGAGGCAACCGAGGCAACTGCCTCGGTACAAATTTAACGAAGTACTTTTTCCCACAAAAGTGATATTGAGAGAGAGAGAGAGAGAGAGAGAGAGAGAGAGAGAGAGAGAGAGAGAGAGAGAGAGAGAGAGAGAGAGAGAAAGAGAGAGAGAGAGAGAGAGAGAGAGAGAGAGAGAGAGAGAGAGAGAGAGAGAGAGAGAGGGGAGGGGGCAGGGGGCTCCGACGGTCGTCATTATTTTTTCAGTGATCTTACTTATGAAAACGCAGAAATATTCTGAAAAATCCAGGTTAAACGATAGACCTATTTTGTTTAATACCCGCCCACATACAATTTTAACTTTTAAACTATTCTCTGACCTGAATTACGAGGTTTAGTAGCGTGGTTAAACTAGTTTTCATGGCACAAAACCATCCCACTTATTTTTACAACAGCTGCTCCAGTCTTTAGCTTTCCTATTATACTGTATTATAGTACCTTCCTTACATGTGAAAGATGTAAAACATTGAGACTCAGTTGGTACTGTATGTCATTATATATATAAATTGATCTTCAATTCCTGCCTCGGTTTATTTAAGGACCAAGTTACGGTACTGATTTTATCACCTTTTAGCGACAAGAACAAGTTTATTGAAGATCAATCTAGGAACAAGTGTGTGTATTTGTTTATGATTTATGATCTTTCTATTAATAGTGCGAAATCATGATGATTAAACGCGTTAACTCACAGAGTAAATAAGCCGCAGACAAGCTAACCATTGACTACCTAACATTATCTTGACGCCGGGTAAACCGGTCCATATTCTGTTTTCTAGATGCCGTTCTCCAGGTGAGGAAGTGATATAAATTTTTCTAGATGCCGTTCTCCAGGTGAGGAAGTGATATAAACTTTTCTAGATGCCGTTCTCCAGGTGAGGAAGTGATAGAAATTTTTATTTTTATGTCCCAATAATAATGAACCACGTGTGTTTAGGACTTCACTTGGATCTCAAGTTAAACATGGTACAAGAATTTGTTTTTTTATTCATTTAAGAATGAAACTATATGTATTGGTATTAAAAAAAATTTACCCCCCCCCTCAAGACACACACACACACACACACACACACACACACACACACACACACACACACTTTTGATGCGATCGTTAAGATATTTAGGACGAAACTCGAGCTAGCTATAGGTTATACATTTTGCGAGCATGCAGACCATACATGTTAATAATGACAATACAATACATCCTTTAATGATTTTTAAGCAAGATTGAAACATATCATGTAAAAGAGATGGACTTTAAATCGACAAGCTGTACATGATCTTTTTATCCGTCTGAACCTCACAGATCGTTGACAGGTTATCAGGTGGGGCATAACAGTTTGTAAAACAAAGGCTGTTAATGCCATCACACTTCAAGTGTTACACGATTTTATATCGTAAAAAGTATACTATTCCACGTGTTGAAACAAGTCGGCATGTTGTGTTTTAAATCAAACTCAACATTGAACATCTTAAATATCATTTTAGATTAGATATAATCCTTTAATCGCTACATGCAATGTAGATCAAGTCTAATCGGATTATCCTTATATTCCTTACCAAACTCTAGTACTGGCATCGTGTTTTAGGGTCTGCGAGATAAACCACGTGACAAGAGTGATTGATAAGTTCAATATAGGTTAACTGTTTCCAGTATCATTCAGGAAAAAAGGGTTTTGATCAGGTTGTATGGAGAAGTCGTGCAGTAAAGGATGGATATTTCAAGATGATGCCAATTCTAGAGTAATGATTCGAATCGGATTAATTTAAATAAAACAAGAATATTCATAACAATGCCTCCAAAAACAATACTAAGGTTGTTTCGACACGAAGAATTTGTTTTTTATGCAAAATGTAAATCTGTAAACTAACATTGTTTCAATATTAAGCTTTGAGAAACCGCAAAATTAGAATATATATACTAGCCATTTCATCTTCTTTCAAGACTTGGCCTAGTGTTTGAGACGTTTGCCTTTTAACCAAATGCGTTTTGACATATTACTGTTGGAATTTTTTTAAAGTTTTGCATATTTCACTGTCACAAACATTGACTCCAACAGTAGTGTCATGTGCTGATTTTGAATTTCTATTAAAATAATGCATTTAAAATCAGCACATGACAACTGTGCTGATTTTGAATGCATTATTTTAATAGAAATTCAAAATCAGCACATGACAGTAGTTAAGAATGTTCTTTAAAGTGTTTTCTATCATCTCTGCCTCAACATCGTTTGAGACTGTGTTTTGCAATTTTTTACCGATAAGTAGAATTTGTAATAACTCTTACACATGATATATGAACAGCCTTAATCATGCTGATGCAACTAATTAGTAATAACTAAATTACTTAAATAAAAAATGGCCAAAATGGTGCCCTTGTTGTGGATAAAATATTTTTGTATAACTGAAAACAAACTCGAACTTAGTTAGATCCAACACAACCAAAAACACAATAAGTAAGCTATTTGGGCTAGATCAAACTGAATATTTAAGCCATTTGGATTACATAATTAGCTAAGGTTCTGAAACATCAAACCAGAGATGGTAAGCTACTGTATTTGGTTTACATTATAAGTTATGGTTCTGGTAAATCAAACCGAAGATAGTAAGCTATTGGTTTACATTATAAGCTGTGGTTCTGGTAAATCAAACCAGAGATGGTAAGCTATTTGGTTTAAATTATTAGCCATGATTTGGGTCCATCAAACCAGAGATGGTACGTTATTTGGTTTACATTATGAGCTACGGTTCTGGTCCATCAAATTGGAGATGATGAGCTACTAGTGTTTGGTTTATAGTATTAGTCATAGCTCTCAAAAAGCTGTTTGGTTTACAGCAATAACTATGGTTTTAGTCAATTAAACATTTTTCACCCCCATCTCGGCATATCTTTTAATTTTAAATAGCCTGGAGGTTATGCGTATGCACATTATATTTCGTACGTATTAAGAAGCACGTCCGTTTACATGTTTAGGATACATGTAATCTGTGTTCTACCTCAGGATTAGAACTCTCAACATTGAACAGAGTCGGTCAGACAGTTTTATTTATTTATCATTTTTTTGTTTCACCCAGTGTCAATCAAAGTGCATTTATACGTTTAGTATAATAGATTCAAATCCGTTTTATTTCAGAAAACTACCGTGCAATGCATTAATATTTGTTTTGGTTGCTATGAAAATCCCCTTGATGCAAACATTTAACAGACTTTATTAACAGAACAATGTCGGTCAGACAATTCCATTACGATAGGGAACCAACTCGTGCCAATCACAAGACGTTTAATATTGTACACATTAATCCGTTTTATTTCATTAAAATACACTATTAATTACTTCAGAAAGCAAACATCAACATCGCCAGTTTACCAAGTTCTTTAGAAACTAGATATAATTTCACTAAGTAAACTGCATAACACAATACACTCTAAAGGCTACGCACCGGAGTCCTATTTTTTCATACCGGATCGACAATCATTTTCTATATCTAGTTCATTGTGTAATTTTTGTATACCTTTTTACCTTTATTACATCAAATCCCACTAATTTTACTTCTGTAATTGTAAAAACGAAAGTAAGGTAAAAAAATATATATATTGTTTAAGTAACGTACAGAAGTTACAAATTAAGATATTTTCCAATAATTGGTAACACGTTTTCTCATACTACTACAAGGAATGCTGTGAGAAGATAGTAAAATTTATTTTCCTTTTTGTCAAGTTAAAATAGAAATTATTATTGCAGTGTGTGTTTATTGTTAAAACATGAGCACTAAATGTACTAAATTTAAAAAGTAGTATTTAAACAAAAATATACCGGTCCATGTCATTGTATTATCAACGACGTCAGAAAAATCTCTTTTTTTAAAATTTATTTAAAAAAAAGTTAATATACAATTTAAATTGTTGATTTAAGAATCGTTAGTAATAATTTAAAATAATAATAATAATAAAAATAATACATGTAATAAGTTTACAAACCTATAGCCATTTACATGATCAAGGATGAACTTCACATTAAAAAATAAACATCATTAGAAAAAGGTGTGTGTGTGTGTGTGTGTGTGTGTGTGTGTGTGTGTGTGATTATAATAATATGTTTGTTTATAATATAAATATTGCTTTTAAGACTGAAACATGTAATTAAAAAAATTTGGTATAATAAAGTGTAAAAGAGCTATTTGCACTTCACAAAGTAATACAAATTGTCTCTATATAAAGAAGTATGCATGAATGTTTCATTAAGGCCATACCAATGTACATTTACAATGTAACCCTAGCTCCTTGTGAACGCCTACAGTCCACAGTTAGTTTTGTAATGAGTCGTTTTTATAATATGTGGTGGGCGCATTGATTGTTTCAACTTCATATTTTTAAATACAAATGAGTTTTTTATTTATTTATTTACTTTTTATTATTATTATTATTATTATTATTATTATTATTATTATTATTATTGGATTGAGACGTTGCTATTGGTAACTAGGTCTAGGTCTAATGGTTTTGTTGGAAATCTACAATTATTTTTTCCCTATAAAACTGAACATTGTTCTGTCATTTGTACCTGCATCTCTTGTGATGTTTTGTTTGAATATTGGTACAAAAAATATATAATTGGCAAAATTAACCGCTAACATAGACAGAAAGGAAGTGCATGCATGACAGGATGAATACACAAAAAAGGAACATACATTGAACCCACTGACTGTAAGACTATGGACTGTTACCGGGCAAAATTTAAAAAAAAACACGGATGAGTACTGTGGTGCAGAAAGTGTGAAAAACATCAATAATTTAAAAAGCTAGCAAAGGATTATGAACATTCGCCTTCGAACGGCCATAATATCAAAATAAAATTCATTCAAGTGGTTCAGATAGTGCCACAAACATCAATAAATAAAAGGTTTTGCAAGGACTTAAAAACCAATAAGATCTAAGTCGGTCACCGGGCATTAAATCCAAATAAAATCCGGAACTGTGGGTAAGAACCTTTAAATTAAAATAATAAAGGAAAGTTAATAAAACTCGACCAGGAAAACACCCGGTCATAATGTAAAAATTAAATCAAGAACTGTGGTTCAGTTAGGGCGCTAAATATCAATAAATTAAAGATTTCGGAATAGGGGACTGCGTGCATACTATAATATACTAGCTTGAACTAGTAACCCAGACATTAATACATTTATCACAGTTGTAAAACAAAACACACATACTTCCGTGACATAAACATGAAATATAAATGAACTTAACAACAGACAGAGCAACAAAAACACACAACACAACCAAACTGACACGTTACGTTTGTAACTTTTAAACATTTTTTTTTTCAACAAAACTGGAAGATTCGTTCTAAAATGGAATTTTCGTCTTTAAATTTGATAGGAAATTAACAAATATTGAATACATACAAGTTTATAATTGGTTTACGGATATGGAACTCTTCTGTAAAAAGTTAGGAAAGTTGAGGTGTATCTATTGTACCTCAACTCAATTTCTAAACAATGCACAGATGCCTATGACAGAAACATGGAATATAAATGGTAATACAACAGATTATGGGGAATCTTGTTTATGTCACTGACAAGTTAATCAGCTGAAATAAAAAAAAAAAAAAAAACTTGGTTAATTTTTTAACTGGATAGTGTTAATGCGGGCTTGATGGTTATTCGGTGCTGCCGACATTGGGGTTTGAGGTTATCAGAAATTCAATGCAAATGATCATAACTTTAAACTGCAACATTAGCGAAAACATTTTTCATCATTATTATTTAAAACCCTTTATTTAAAAAATGGCAATCATTTTCTTACAAAATAAATGGTATTTAAACAGATAATGGTTGTAAGTCATTCAAACGTATATGTAAATATTATAAATGGTTGTTGTAATGTTTTTTAACGTCGCTTCAGCAATTTTTCAGATATTTGTGAGTTTTTGTATCTCTATGGTTTAATCTAAGAACTATGGTGGCTTATTTCTGACATCGACATAATTTTAGTCGACATAAAAATATCTCCACATGTCGACTTAATATCTTGACAAGTTGATATAATATCATGGATAGTTGTGATACCAAAATCAAAAAGTTAAGATAAGTAACACGACTTGCCGCGATACTTATGTTGACCAGTCGTGATAATTATCTTGATATCTCGACTTATTTTTATCGCGGCAAGTACATGACTAAATGACATAAAATTCCAAATATATATGTTTTTTTGAAAAAAAAATGTTAAGAGCAAAACATAAGAAACCATCAACAGAACAGCCCCCAGTTCTACAATCATTTACTCAATATTGTATGTACTTACATTGTAACTCAAATATATGTATTCCAAGTTTTCTCTCATCAATATTTTAAATTTTTATGTTTTATGAGACAATAAATGATTTTGTTCAATAAGCCCGAACTAAACAATTTAAATATGATATAAGATATTGAATTTTAACTTAAATATTCCCTAATGTGCACTCAATTGAGTTAATAATTGTGAAACTAGGGCCAGATCATTTTTTTTCAAACTAAGATATGCAATATACTTTTAACTTTTGAATATTCTTAGTGAAAAACTACATCATATGATTTCTGTTCGGGTCAGCAAAAAGGCGGTAAAAGGCTCTGTGACCAATTAGTGACCGCTTCAGGTCATTCGGTCAATGATGGTCTTGTCAATTCGGACAATCGTTAATATCAAATCAAATTAAATTTCGATATGTAAATTTTCTTTTATAAATTTCTTTTTCTTTTCATTCTTTCCTTCTTGTTTTTCTTTCTTTTTTCTTTCTTTTTTTATCTTTCTCTCTTCTTTCCTCCCTTCCCTCCTTCTATCCATCCTTTCTTTCTTTCTTTTTTCTTTCTTTCTCCCTTCTTTCCTTCCATTCTTTTTTCTTTTCGCTTTTTCTATCTTTCTTTCTCTCTATCTTTTTTCAGTCGTTCCCTCCTCCCTTTCTTTCTTTAATATGAGTTACATTGTACATTTTTTTGTCAATTAAGGAATGCTAATTATATTCTAAACCCCGGATTTCTTTAAAGTAAACTCTTATAAACCATTAATTAAAGATATATCATTGTTCAAAGAAGCACAATATCTAATTTTCTGTCGTGTTTTGATGATATTGATGATATTGAAACCAATATCTTTTTTTTTAATTGTTTTTGAACTTTTAACTTGATCTTGTCTCCCTATTCGAGTAGTAATTTGACGCGTTTAAAGATTATCATACATTTAACATAATCCCGACAGACCAAGATCATTTACATCCTTGTCCATGGCAACCGGATGAGTGTAATAAATTTGGACTTTTATTGCCCTTCTGATGGATTCATAATAAAGTTAATATTGATTCTGTAGGCTTCGTGAAATGTCATGGCTCAGCTCTGTAAAACATACAGGAATAAAAAGAATTTGTAACTTTATTATTGTATTTAATTGCTTGTACCATGTAGGTGCATCTTACATTAAACGGAATAATGTAACATGTTTAGTTATACAACAGAATCTACTCACATAATTAACATACAAAAAGTAATACACACATCAATTACGTGTTGTTATTTAGTAGGAAAAGAAAGGAGGATGTTGGCGATAGGGATGGTGCAAGTAAAAAAAATAAGATGCGGCAGATGTTGAATGGAAGTGAACGGAACAACAGGAAATAGCATTTAACAAAGTGAAGGAAATTATTACCTTAGATCAAGAACTGTATCATTCAGACCCGGCGCGTTCGAGCCTGTGATGCTTGGTATCAAACACGTTACCGGATGGAACAGAACGACCGACCGCGTTTGCGTCTAGAACCCTTAAGAAGGCAGGGAAAGGGTACTTACAAATTGACAAGAAAGCACTCTTCTTGGTGTATGGAGTTAAGAAGTTATATGGACAGCGATCTACTCTCGTTACGGATCATAACTGAACTGTAATTAGCATCTTAAGTCCATCTAAAGCGCCGGCTAACATTTTTTATTTTATCAAACAAGTTTTCAGAAAACTCCTCATAATTTTCATAAACAGTAACCGTTACTTTGATGCATATATATATATATATATATATATATATATATATATATATATATATATATATATATATATATATATATATATATATAGTTATTGATAAATTAAAATACTTCTACTAACACTTAGTTCGAATTCGAATTTTCTCTGACCGAGAGGCATAGTGTATTAGAGTCAGAAAAAATTGGAGTAAGTTAATTTTAAACTTCTTGGCAATAGGTTGCATATGAGACTCAAAAGCAATAAATATTTTTCTTTGATAGAATAGGTGAACTGTTGTTTTGTAAATGAAGAGACCTTATACCAGAAAAGGCGAAAGAAGAAGTGAACTCTTATATGTCGTTTGGATAAAATAACCAACACAGGGGAAAATGTTAAAGTCACATAACGGTCACCGTGACTCGGATAGTCTTACATGGAAAACAATATGAACCTTAAAACCCAAATGGGACCTCGTATTTCAACATTAAGCTAAACTGTTTTAATACACATCTATTATTATATTGCTGAATTATCACAACATGTGATTTTTCTAGATTTTCTAGGAATTACATGTTTGTTACAAAAGACGTTAGAACAAATGGCTGAATTTGTCAATTATCTTTTTTTTTCTTTTTTTTTTTTTTTTTATCTTCCTAAAACATCCTGATTGGCGGTACAAGATCGATATCATTCTGTTTGACAACACATACAGTTAGTTACAGTTAGTTATATAGAACTGCTTGTTCGCCCTTTGCAGAAAGTACATAAAATGGCCGTCGTAATTGTAAAATTCAACCTGGATAATGTAACAATATCCGGAAATGGTTAATTGTGCACTAATATTTTATTTATTTTAGTATTATTATTGATTTTTTATTGTTTTTTTAAATGTATTAAAAAGAATATGTGTATGATATAACAATAAAATAATAATTAACAACTAAGAATTAGTTTAAAAATGAAAAATACCACAAGCCTCGTGATTTCACCTGCTGATAGCAAAAATATTTGTGTAAAATGAACTCTATTTGCTGTTTTCTTCTTTGGATTTATAATCTTTTAATTACTGAAGACATTTTATAATACTTAATTGCCTCCTAATTCCTAATTAATTTTTTTGTGTTTTGGAGAATTATGCACAATTAATCATGAACGTCATGTTGATCATATTAAACAGTGGGAGTTAGCGTAATGAGATAATTAGTTCCAGTACAATCCCTACACATAGTTTGCATTCTATTTTTTTTTCCAGTTCCGAAAACCTTGCAGTTAACAGGAGGCGTTAATTGAAATACAGTTTCAAACTAAATCTAGAAACATGAAATAAAATGTTTTAATTTTCAAAATCAATCACACACACACACACGCACGTGCGCATATATATATATATATATATATATATATATATATATATATATATATATATATATATATATATATATATATATATATATATATATAATTTATATAATACTACGGCGTACGTTGGTATAGCTACTGTGAAGATAGTTCAATGTTCGGTAAGAATAGACTTATCTGAAAATGCCCGTATGTATGAAGCGTCGGTTATGAAATTAGTTGGATGTTAAAGACCCTACAGCAATAGTTCTATAACCACACCACTGGACACAACTATTCTTAGGTCTTTGATTTATCCTGTCTTGTCTTGTTTGTTGTTGCTGCTGTTTGTTGATGTTTATTTGTTGTTTTAGTGACATTAGTCAATGCAATATAAATTTTTATTTTAAGCTACAAACTTCAACCGTTTTATGTATTTTTGGACCCAGATAGCTTTTTTTACATAACAAACGTTTTTAAAATTATTGTTAAAAGGTTTTTAAGAGTAGTAATGCTTTGAATTGTATAACATTTTCTGTCATTATCGAGAATAAAATGAGCAAAACTTTTGAAAATAAATTCTAAAATGAGATCGAGTAATTTTGTAGACGATTGGTCTTAAAGAGTACCTATAACCAAAAATATTTAGCATAAACGTCTAATACATGTATACCATATAAATATAACAATATCAAAACCGTATCAAAATTGTGACAAAATTTTTACCCTTTACTTGATGCAAAGTGAAACGCCTCGTTTTGAGTTTCTTATGTGTGACCTCACGACATTATTAGAACTAGTATCTAACATATTGAACGAATTACGATGCATCACGCAACAAAGGTCTTAATCTCGTCTTAGTGTAAAAAATTGTTGTTTCGCTTGACGATCAAAGAATGGCGATCTTCATCGGGTATTCCAACATCCTACTACATAAATACTCCCAGTATAAATGATGTAGCCCTTACTGAGCTGAAAAACGCAGTTGATGCTTAATCAATAGAAAAGTTATAAAAAGACGAAACGTTTAAAGATATTAAAAATCAGTATGAATATAAATAAAGTATTTACTGTCATAAAGTAAAGTAATATAAAATAAAAAATAAATCAAAACAAATAAAATTATTTAAAATCGTTTGAAACAACTCCTACATATTAAAACCAAACTCCCTTTGTTTTATACATTTTTATATTTTATTATGTGTTGAAATAAAAATCCTGTGTAGGTGTTTGATTACTATATCAATTTAAATATTAATTTTACAATAGAAACAAAAATATGTAAACAAAAAATAATATTAAAAATAAAACTGTTAAATATTTTTGACTAAAAATGGAAATCACGTTCAGAAATAGAAAAGAGAGGTTGGTCTTAAAAGCTTAAAAGAGGTCAAGATGAGAACCAACCGGAAAGCCATTAAATATGCTTGATAAGAAGTTGAATAGAGTAGTTGTGTTAGAGTATGTTACTAATTTTAATTCTTTGATGGTGGAGAAAACCAGAGTATCCAACTCTGAACAAACGAACTGACAAATTCCTCACAGTTGGATGTGTTTTGATGTACATGACCAGATTCGCCATGATCTGTAAGCCGGGGCTAGAAGCAAATTTGCCCACAAATAGCCTAAAGAGAAAAGGTAATGGTGAAAAAGAACTTTCTCTAATCAATTAATATACGGATGCGATTTGATTGCTTTTTTGTACCTTTTTAACCTTTCTTAGCTAATTTTAAGATTAATTTGGGTGGAAGTGACAGAACTTAAGGCAATATATTCTATATCGAATTAGACACTGGTACCTCAAACAAATGCCGATTGTGTAATTAATTTATCACAGTAAGTAGACCCTCTAAACCACATAAATAGACAAGATAAATAAAAAAATATAAAAACACTTACAGTAAAACCTGTAAAAGAAATCACCTCTATTAAGAGACTATCTGTATATGATTTTCGAACAGTATAATTTGCTATGGCGACGACCTGTACAAAAAGACCATCTGTCCATTTAATCCAAGATATCGTTTCTTTATATTCCAAACAAAAACTTCTTGAAAAAGACCAGTTTTCTATAAATTCAAAAATCCTTACTGTTTGAGTCGCTGTGTTTGTGACAGTGAATATTGCTTAATTTTCATAGAAAATCCAATTAATTTGAATGTAGTTTGATATTTTCATTTGGTTGAGCCTAGCTGTAGCTAAAAATCACTATGCGCATCAGCAGTTACTAAAGAAAATTTCTGTAGAAAGAAAACAGTTGCTTCTGTGGAGGTGTAACATTGTAAACTGTCGATGTTGACACCGGAAGTGATGTTTTTGGTGACGCATTACGTCGTATGCGCAAATGAACTAACCATTTCCATTGTTTTTTAACATGTAAAATTCCGATAGAGATAACTTTTTACTGTGTGCAGAAATAAACCTTGGTTTTTGCGGATAGCAATTTTCAGTCAGGACTAGACTCAGTAAGTTAAAAATTCCAAACCTAATTTCTATGAAAATAAAATAAAATTCACTGTCACAAACAGTCTTATAATTATTCTTAATGTTTAGTTTATATTGTATTTGCCATGCTAGTTATATCCAATGAAAATAAGCAAGAAAAAAGCAGCCACTGGCTAAATTAACGACTTTTAACGGACAATTACGTCATCAAAATCACCATATGGATTGATTGAGGTAATTTTTGCCTTCAAGACACGGTTATGCCACATGCATCGGAATGTTGACGCCTTGGTTGTTGGCGAAGTATCTATTCAAATTGTATTTTCGTCAAATAATATTGTGAAGGTTGGGTGAAATACCATGTCACGCCTACAGAGCGTACTTTAACAAACCCGTAGAACACCATGATTCAGGTTATAAATGGAGAATATTTTACAAAAAATACAATTACTACAATTTTGCATGTTTCGAGTTTTTGCGTATTACTGGAAATCGTAACTTAACATTTCAATTTGCAGTTAGCACTCTACCGAAAAAAAACACATAACGATAATATACGGGATATGTACGGTGAGACCGGATACGGAGGGAGTAAAACACCTATTAAAATGCTTGTAACGTAATTCTATATACTTTTGAAGACAAATTATCCAACATTTAAACAAATCGAAGAAATGAATTGCCTCCAAGCATTTCAACACGCGTACTTCTATTAAATATTGATGGGTTTTTTTTTTTGTCGCTAGACACACAACAAGCGAAGCAATTTCCTAGCACAGCATCTCAGCTCATGAAATAATCATATATACAAGTATTAGCATGATTTTCTCATTCTAGTTTCCGATACAAAACGATTTTTAAAAACGTTGTCTGGAAATCGCGTCATGGAAAGGTGAATGATCTGTTCTTTTTCTTTACCGGAACAGCAAATTTTTTTTCTACAACATGGAAAAAATTGAAATATTATTTAGAATTCTGGGATTGCAAATTTAAAATTCATTTAGATAATATGAATGATGTTACACTAAAAAAAAGTTCAAATTTTGTCAGAGAAAGAGAAATGACATGCAAAATGGAATCCATCTGACGTCCGCTTGTTAACTACAGATATTTGTACTTAACTATATAGCTACTGTTTAACTTATCCAACAACATATTGTAACGTGTAAGAGTGTCGTACCCAGGTTATTTCCTGAGATTCGATTAAATAATAAAAAGTTTCTTTTTAAAAAATTGAAATTAACGCACGAGCAAATAATTATAACAAAACAACTTTCACTATTTGCGAAAAGCTTACGGGTAATATAAAGTCTAATTTAAAGCACAACGCATGAGCAAATATCTACAGATAAATGTGCAAAATTATCGAAGAAACATTTAAATAGACAATGAGCTTAACAAAAAAATAATGATTAGATCAATTACGCGAATTTATGAAAATAATTAACTATGTTTTAAAAAAGAAATATATTAAAGCTAGCTCTTCCCGAGCGTAATAAAGAGGAATCAGTTTTCTGGGTCTACTGCGCACGAGCCGTTACTTATAAAATGTACAGTGCGCACGAGGAAGAATGTATATAACGCGTACGAGCCACTACATATAAAATATGTAAATGCGCAAGGAAAACCTCTGGTAATCAGCTGTATAAACAATAGCTCGCCGAATCCGAAGTATATACTTTTACTCTCAAAACTATACAGCATCTGATTCTAAAATTACCATTAACTTGTCTTCTTATTCTGGCCAGCACAACCAAACAGGCAGACAGAAACAAACTAACCCCACTGACAAGTTTTCACTCCCTTATATACCCAGCCACTGTTACATTTTGAGAAATAATCGGTGACGTAATTAACTAGGTCAATGAAATTATTGACAGCTATATACATAGTCAATTACTCTCAATTAACGGATTTAAATTCATTTATTACAATGTTAATTCCCGTTGTATATTTTCAAATAATAATAATAATAATTCCATTCATCATACCATATTAATTGGTAAGCTTTGAAATGAATTACCTGCTAGTTCTTTGAAAGAGATATAAGATTGCAAGCTGCTGTTCGGAACCTTGTTATGCGAACTTTGAGATGTGATGCTTATTATTTTTTAAAACAATAAGACAAATTTTGTCAGAGAAAGAGAACTGACAAGCAAAATGGAATCCATCTGACGTCCGCTTGTTAACTACAAATATTTGTACTTAACTACAGTTCAACTTATCCAACAACATATAAATTCCTGTTGTATATTTTCAAAAAAAATAAAATAATTCCATTCATTATAACATATTAATAGGTAAGCTCCGAATTACCTGCTAGATCTTTGAAAGAGATATAAGACTGCAAGCTGCTGTTCGGAGCCTTGTTATGCGAACTTTGAGATGTGATGCTTATTATTGTTTAAACCAAACACTAATATACATGCCCATGTTTAAAACCACAATTCCTAAAGTAAAGACAATGAAAACTGGCAAATACGGTTAAGCAAGTGAACTTACTTCAATGAATGTGAGGCCGAATGGTCCGTAATCGTAAATTGTAAGCACCTCTGACTGGCTAGCAACACTCGTCACGTGTAAGTTTAAAGGAACGTTTAATTTTGGAACGTAAAAATATTAAAAGGGTTTTTTTTTTTTTTTTTTTTTTTTTTTTTTTTTTTTTTTTTTTTTTTTTTTTTTTTTGATACCCGCAAAATCATAAATAAGCCTTTTCGAGGAAGTGAAGCCGGGTTCCCCGGAAAATAAGTGCCCCCTCTAGCTAGCTACACTCGCCAAGTGCAAAATCAAAACTAAGAATGAAAGAAACATTGAACTATAAAACGTCAAATATACAAAGGATATTTTTGATACAGCAACGTCATACATATTAACAAATCTTGATGAGATTTAGTAGATCAGTTCGTTACTAGTACTCACTGCGGTAGCTCAGATGCTAGAGTGTTCGCTCTATAGTGGGAGGTCGTGGGTCCTACCCAAGACTTGAAAGTGGATAGTGTCTGTTCTATCGCCAAGCACTCGGCATAATGAAATGAAAGTCACGGTTCTAGATGGGAACTTTAAATAAACGAAGTCCCGTGTCATGGTAGGAGTGGCACGATAATGAACCCTGCTGTATAATGTCATCAGCGCAACGCACAGGCAAAATTTCTGCACTTTCTTCTAGAGCTGGCGAAGTCTCGATATAAGTAAAATATTTTTTGACTGGGACGTAAAACACCATTTCTCAACTCAACTCAACTCAATAAGTTAATAAATAATGCAAAGAACTCATTTTGATTCACAAAAATATAACAAAGTGGTTATTACAAGATTTACGCCATACGGACGATTTGAAGGGCACAAGACGGCTTCTGTACATGTAATAAAGCAATACTAGTGATGGTGCACTGTTTAGCATTGTGTTAAATGTTGTCAGAGAAAGAGAGTCAAACTACATTACATTAGTCTGCAATTAGAGATAAAGAAAACACGTGCAATATTATAGATAATGGCCACACACGTGTAAAGATTTTACATCATCAAAGATTATATTTTTCTACAGCTAGAGTGGAAACTAAATATATAGCAAACCAAGTCCCAAGAAGCGAGGAGTATCATAATAATAATAATAATAATAATAATAATAATAATAATAATAATAATAATAATAATAATAAAAACATTATGATCGCTAATTCTGAAATTAGCCAGGCTTGTATTAAACCCATTGTGACAACTACTTATGGTGCTCGGCATTAACAGGATAGGATATCGGTGCCAGAATAATGGTCTGGGGGAGTGATATGATTGTCTGTGGCATACAGGCTCGATGAGCTAGCATCTAACCGAAAAGTCACCACGAGTGCGCATTAGTGTACGGTAGACCATAAAAAATACTCGCACATCATACGTTAACACGGGCTTGTTCTTAGATTAATCCTTAGAGATTAAACACCTTGCTGAATTGCTGGAAAATTGCTGATGCGACGTTAAATAACATTACAACAACAACAACAACAACGAACCAATACTACCCGACTCTTACACACAAAAAGAGAATGATTTATTACTGATGTTGTATTACAAAAAGATTGCATTATCAAGTTTGTTTACAATCAATGCACAAGAAACTGCAAATGAAATCAAAGTGAATTGTTTCATTGGTGGGTTGATTCCTAAGAAAATTAGCATAAAAAAAGCGTGTTTTAATAATAAATAATTGAAATTACAAAAATACGTAAGTCTCTATCGGAAATAATAAAAATCATTGTATAGAATTTTTTCGCCGAATATTCATCCTTCATTTTGATTGTTATTATTTTCACTCGATAACATTGATGTATTTGTCATTAGTCATAAAGATGACATAACAAGCTAACAAATAATAAAACACGACAATCTGGACAAACTGACCACTGATTCAAATACCGAACCGACTCTGATTACAATACGACTGGTATCCCGAGGTTGTCTTTCAGAGAAACCGGAGACTACACTAGTTGCTTTGGCCTTTTTTTGTCTGTTGTTGTTTTTATGATGATGATGATGATGATGATGATGATGATTATTATTATTATTATTATTATTATTATTATTATTATTATTATTGCTATTATTATAAATATTAAGCAGTATCTGGTTTCTTGTAGAGCATAAAGCAATTCTCCGATTTTTAAATCATGCAAATTGGAACTCTAAATTAATCACGGTAGGTCGATAAAGAGTTTTACAATAAATACTTTTTTCTTTGGAATTTCCGACGCTACAAAATTGCTTGTTAAACTATGCAGCGCCCAAAAGCAGTCGGACAAATGAGATTGTTTCCAATTTTCCGATATGTTTCCACTCTGGTTTTTTTTTTTTTTTTTTTTTTTTTCAATTTCTTGACTAACGACTTGTGCATTGGAAAATAAAGAGTACTAACAGAATTTTATATATTTTTAAAAAATAATTAAAGCTCTATTTCAACCATACAGTACAGGCCTGTCGAAAGTTAAACACTGAGCTGACAAAAAGGAGCCGAATCTCGGCTGCCGAGGGGCCGAGCTGTGGACAGCTAGTGGCCGAAAAGTTGTCAACTCTCGGCCCCTCGGCAACTGGAACTGTCCACAGCTCGGCCACTCGGTAGCCGAGTCTCGGCAACTCATTCGGCTCCTCGGCACTTTGAACTGTCCACGACTTGGCAGTTCATTCGGCCTCTCAGTAGCCGAGTCTCGGCCACTAGCTAACGAGTGGTCTAACAATTAACATCTGAGAGATTAATGTTTAACTGTATATTTAAATTAATAAAATATATCAAACATTAATGATAAAGACTTTAAAAAATAACAATAATAAATTTTAAAAAATAATGATTATAAAAAAAATAAAATAAAATAAAATAAAATAAAATAAATAAAATAAAATAAAATAAAATAAAATAAAATAAAATAAAATAAAATAAAATAAAATAAAATAAAATAAAATAAAACCATTAAAAAAAACGGATGGTGGAAAAGATACATATGTGAATTTTTTTCAGCAATTTACATCTAAGAGAGATTAATTGTATATAATAATAATAATAATAATAATAATAATAATAATAATAATAATAATAATAATAATAATTATAATAATAATAATAATAATAAAATATATCATTCGTTAATGATAAGGAATATAAGTGCAAATTAAATAAATTAAATAATAATAATAATAAATTAAAATAATAATAATAATAAATTTAAAAATAATAATAGAAATAATAAATAAATAAATAAATAAATAAATAAATAAATAAATAAATAAATAAACAGTAATAAAAAATAAATGAATAAATACCATTAAATATATGGACGACGGAAAAATAGATATGTGATTTTTTCCCCCAAGAATTGCATAAATCTTTTATATTCCATTATTGAGCGGGATTTTAAAACAAAAAAGTGGACTTCTGCCATCGCAGTTTTAATTTAGTCATTAAATGTACCTATACAGATAAACATCAAGTGTAATAATCCTAATCTGTTAATCCCCTGTCATCATTAAATACCTGGCTTCAATACACGAAGTTCAAAACCTTCTCAGTACCAAGACAAAAGAATGTCAACAAACGGAGTTTTATTTAGACACATTGTCTCCGAGATCGGCCAGACTCCAACACCTGACATCAAACTTTTGATTTAGAAAAAAGTCGTCTAAAACGCTGCAGAAACTTGTTCACTGACACTATTGATATATAAATATGATCTTCTCTACTAATTTTCCTACTGATCTCTCTTTGATTTACTCCAGAGTTAGATAATCTCATAATTTTCTCTCCAAAATATTGCGATATACGCGTAACAATGAACTGATGTTTTCTAAATAACAATCGAGGGGTCGAGTGGCCGAAAAAGTGCCGAGGAGCCGAGCGGCCGAAAAGGTGCCGAGCAGCCGAAAAAGTGCCGAGCAGTCAAAAAGTGGCCGAAAAACAGCCGAGCGATGGACAGTAGCTGCCGAACAGGTGCCGAGCTGTTGATCACTATTGGCCGAGACATAACTGCCGAGGGGCCGAGACGAGCTGCCGAGTCGGCACTAATTCGGCACTAAAGTGTTTAACCTTCGACAGGCCTGTACTGTAATTTAGAAAACTTTTTATTAACAAACGGTATGTTGTCTCAGATTAATCCTTTATGATACATTTATACCTTCCTGTATTTCTACTTTATTAGTGCAAATGAATTGGTTTATAGTCAAAGAACAATAAACCTATATTTTTTTTACACAATATCTATACAATTTTAACAAAAGAAAATGGTATTACAATCGTTTTATTCCATGTATAAGTCATCTGAACCTTTCGGTTTATTTGAAATTGTAAGGTATTTCTGTCAGCTTTGAATTAGGAAATGGCGTGTTGTACATAGTCTTCGAATATAGGTAACATTTTATAAGGAGAGTCATAAACGTAAATCACGGATAATGACTTGTGTTATTCGGCTTAATTAAACATCACTAATGTGACACTTTCGGAGACTTTTCCAAATAGAGAAATAAATAAAATTCACTTATTTAATTTAATTTGAAATGAAATCATTAAGTAATTGATTTTATACTCTCGTTCGAGATTCATGTCTTTTAATTGTAAAATTGTAGAAAAAAATCAATAAATTTAGTTTGCAAGGATATTTTAGAGTCTAAAGTTTTAATTTACGAAATAGAAACACGCCTCATTAAAGTTTGCTCTGTAGAGGAAATAAAAACATCAGAGTTAAACATCACGTATGCATCAACTGTAAGAAGAATCGGCGATGAAACATATTTGTATACCGTAAAATGTGCAGGTATGCCGATAACAGCGTTTGTGTTCAAATTACTAACCGAAAAAATTTGAAACATTTTGACTTCAACGTGAACCCTCTTATCGTCATTATCCTGAGAGGTTTATCCTCTACATAATTATGGCATGAATTATATCCAGTTTGATATTTTCTCTTTCTCCCTTATGTATCAAAGTGGAGGATCATACACTATATAGAATCCTCAATGTATTAATTTACTAAATGATGTAAAAAGCTCGTTATGTACATGTAGTATTTGGGTTTTTGTACATAAATCAATTCCCTTGTCTATCTCCATGTTTTTGAGATAAGACGATTATGAATATCAATAATCTCAGCCGCTCTTATTAGCAAAAAAGGAAACATTTTCCCAGGTATCTGAAAAAATCATTCTGAAGATCGATAAGGAAAATAATAAATTTATATACACGAGATTGTAGCTTGGGATTATTGGAAACTGTATGTTTTCATTTAGAGTACTTGTTACAAAAATATTTCACACTGCAACAGATCCTTTGTTATTCATATATATATTGTATTCCGTTCAAAAGCTTGCTTTGAAAATCATTTATTGCACAGCTGACTTGCTACACGGGACGTTTGAAGGATAAACATAGAAAATAGTTATTGAGTTTTTGTGGAACTAAAATGTGTTTTATTGATAACTGAAGGAGGGATACACCTGTGAAGGAGGGGGATTCTTGCTGATTACGATTCAGGTGAGTTCTATCTATTTTAGGCTAATTAATATTTAATAGATTTCTCTATTAATTTTAATGAACATATTGTACAGTTATTATAAAGATTATTTTTTTTCAGGAAATTTCTTTCAAATGGTTTGTTCCCTCATCAAAACATTCCTTAGCTGGATTTGGATTTATATAATTTTGAAACTTTAGATTCATTATTTTCAACTGTTTGGCATATGTTTTTTTATGTATCAAAGTTTTCGGTCGTTGTGTCACTGATGAGGAATGAATTTCCGAAATGTGTACATCTGACACATCAAAATTTAACTGGTATTTGTATTATTTATTTACTACCCCTGAGCGGGCACCGCTGCTGGTGGAGTAAAACTCCCCGAGGGTATCCATAACTGATCAGTAGGCAGTACTTTGTGCTGTCAGAAAATGTACCATTTAGCAAAATTTTCAGTCGACTAAAATTTGAAATAAATTTAGAACTAAGGTTTGTTCCCTCATGCACAGCAATCCTTAACTGGATTTGGATTTATATAATTTTGAAACTTTAGATTCATTATTTTCAACTGTTTGGCTTATGTTTTTTATCTATCAAACTTTTAGGTCTTAGTGTCACTGATGAGGAATGAATTTCCGAAATGTGCACATCTGGCACATCAAAATTTAACTGGTATTTGTATTATATATACTGCATGTTTTATAAATGGAAAATTTTTAAATTAAAAATTGAAAACAAAAACAATTTATTTTGAATACAAAATCGTATCAATTACATGTATTTATGAATTTGTATGGAGTGGGTGACCATGGACTAATGAGTCTAATAGTTTAATGCTGCGAAATAACTTTTATTTAAAAAGTAATTAAAAAATGTCTCGAAATTGAAGAATCTGAATAATATTGAAGAGTCTTCATAATTTTCCACACGTATTTATTTATTTATTTATTTATTTTTTCATTCATTCATCCATTTATTCATTGATGCATTCATCTTTTCTTCCTTCTTTCCTTCACTCCTTTCTTCCTTTTATTTATTTATGTGTTCATTTATTTATTTATTTATTTATTTATTTATTTATTTTTTCATTCATTCATCCATTTATTCATTGATGCATTCATCTTTTCTTCCTTCTTTCCTTCACTCCTTTCTTCCTTTTATTTATTTATGTGTTCATTTATTTATTTATTTATTTATTTATTTATTTATTTATTTATTTTTCATTCATTCATTCATTCATTCGTGCATTTATCCTGTTTTCCTTCGTTCCTTTTTTCCTTCTTTTATTTATTTTTTTAAATTATTTTTTTTTACAAATACTTCAGCATACAACTTCAAATACACGTAGATATTAATATGAAAGAAACAGAAAGTGTTTGGGGAAAATATGTAAGCGAAACATTTCTTTTTTCATATGAAATAAAAAGTTTATATTGAAATAAGGAAGACGAAATGATAAATGGTAGTGCAAAACAATTTCATTTAAATTACATGTCCCGGATGTAACATAATGTTAGATCTAAATGTGTTATTAGTTTTTATTTACCTTTCTACTTTTATTTTATTTGTTCGTGGAAGTCTTCAGGTAATTAAATAGTCGCATCATTAATTTGACAAGGAGCTGGTAGTTATTTATCAGAATAGTTGATTGATTGATTGATTGATTGATTGAGTGAGTGAGTGAATGTGTGAGTGATTGTTTGAGTGAGTGAGTGATTGTTTGAGTGAGTGAGTGAGTGAGTGAGTGAGTGAGTGAATGAATGAGTGAGTGATTGAGTGAGTGAGTGAGTGAGTGAGTGTGTGATTGTTAGAGTGAGTGAGTGATTGGGCTTTAATTTCCCAGTCAAGAGCATGTTATTTATATCGAGGCGTCAATAGCTATTTTCGAAGTGGCAGAAATGTTTACCTTTGCAATGCACTTAAAATTAGCAGTTAAGTTCTTTGGTGACGGTTCCTAGGCTACCGTAACTTGGGTTGTCGGTTTAAAAGGTCTCGTGACTTTTATTTCTAAATGCCTTGTGTTTCAATAAGAAGTCAATACGTCATTTTTGGTGAGACGCCGCCAAGGTTTAATTTCAGACCCCACACACAGAGCGAGCACTCTTTCCACTGAGCAAGAATTTTAAAATTCATTATTTTAGTAAAATTTTTGCTTAGAAATCTTAAAAAAAATAAAATAAATAATTTAAAAAACAACCCAATATTTCTGTCTGTAAAGTAAAATTGATTAATATCGGTTGGAATTCTTTCATTTTAACATCGGATCATTTGACCACAAAGTCTGCATTTATTTATTTATTTATTTATTTATTTATTATTTATTTATTATTTATTATTGCCTTAGTACCACCGATTATAGAATAAGTTGGATAATTATTAGTTCAATTTCTTATAAAGGAAGTTTTAGAATTACAAAAAAGAAATGGTATAACCACAAAGGGAAATTGTAGCATTACAACAGGAAATATTTCTTATTATATCCGGTGCCTTTCTATAACGCTGGAGTTTTTATTCTTTATTTACAAGATGTTAATTTAACTTAGGACCACTACTTGAGTTGGATGGTTCGTTAAGTACCAATGTAAAAATGATACCATTTGGATAGCATTTTAAAATTAGACCCAGTCTTTATCTACAGTAATTTGGCTTTTAAGTTAAGATATCAATTGGAGAATAATTTTATAACCATTACATTATATTAATGCAATCGTTTTTTTAAATAAAAGCTCATGATACATATATTTTTGTCCATCAAAGTTCAAGTTAATCGGTGCCTGAAATTAAACAAAGCATTTCTGTTATTAGATGTTATCTGTATCTTCAAGGTTTTTTGGCAATAAACTGTAAATATTCTAATATCTTTGCCATTTACAAATGTCAAAACATTTTACAGATAATGCATGTTTGTTTAAATATTATAAGGTGAAGGTCAAGGTCAAAAGTATATTTCAAATAGAATGCTGTTATAAGAGTCCAAATCAAAGTTTCTGCTTTGTTTATCGATTTTACATAAGACTTGTGTATATTTCTATTTTAGAAATAAGCTAGTTGGTTGGCTGGAGATGTTACTTTACGTCACATCAAAATCAATGTTTTTCTATACATAATTTTAGCGCTAGTGTTTTGCCATTTTTAGAGCGTCGGTACACCCGTTAGTCCCTATTTCCTCTAACCCTAACGCACTTTATGCCTACACAAAGCAGTCAGGCATAAGGTGTGTTAGTGTCAGAAGAAATTCGGACTATACACCTGTATTAAATAACACAGGAAGATATCACAAATTATTCAGTCCAATATACCGGTACAAATTTTAAACACAAATAGGTTGGAAGATGCTTGGCCAATATACTTGTATAAATCCGAACAGAGGAGGTCTTCATTAAAAATAACAATTTCTTCCGTTTGAATTGGGTTCAACCCACGACAGCAACAGCAACACATATTGGTTTGAAGGTTCTCAGCCATTATGGACCAAAATATCTGAAAATGCTGAAAATTTTACATTTGTGCTTTACCGGATATTTACTATTCCATTTCTTGCTTTATTGATTTATTTTAATTATATTCATGTATTGAATTTCAAAGTTTTTGCTTTGCGACAATAAAAGGATAAATAATTTTAAATTTATCGGAAAAGACTAAGTTTTTATTTTGTCTAAAACCAGACTGATACTCATGGGATGCATCGCTATGTTCTTTTTATACTTCAATTACGTAGTGACTAAAGAAAAGATACATATCGCTTACACAAATACATTTACATGTAAATTGTTGCGACAGATTAATGATGCATGTGTATTTTTATGTGGGCGTCACAATGATTAATCTGATATACGCACAGGCGCTTGTTTTAAACAAATTGATGTCTTATTCTGTCGACAAACAAAGTATTCAAAACGGTATCTGCATGATATAATACCACAGACAATAGTGTCCGTCAATTAAAAAGAAAAGAATAAGGTATGAGATAATTGGTTTCTTGTCTCGTCGTGATGCATATTTATAAATAAATTAACTCAGATTATAATCCACAGTGCCCCTAACTGTCTTAAATCCCACTTGGGCAGGTATGCCAAAAGATTTCTTTGGGTACTTGATTTCCACACTATTAAAGGACAATTAACATATGTATATTGACTTGGGTGTAAAACACTATTACTTTTCATACCAAAATTGTTTTTCTCAACAAAACTTTGAGATTTACAAAAACTTGTAAAAATCTTTCCGTCTGTTCCAATATCCTGTTCGTTATAAAATTTCCACACAATTAGATGGATTTTGATCAAATAAGATAAACAAAAGTATTAAAACATGAGACATTGTGTGGCTTAATAAAGGGAATTGTATAGTCAAAAGTCAAGGTCACAAGGTCAAATCTAGATTTTGACTTCGTAGGAAATATTAAGAATGAGGTATTTAGCTCTTTTTGGTTATTGCCCAATACATGTTTTAATCTGCAATTTTTTAATTATTATTATTATTATTATTATTATTATTATTATTATTATTATTATTATTATTACTATAATTATTATTATTATCATCATCATCATCATCATTATCCTCATCATCATCATTATCATTATTATTATTATTATTATTATTATTATTATTATTATTATTATTATTATTATTATTATTATAATAATAATAACCCAGTTGATACAATATGCCGATAAACCCAGTTTTACTGTTTTTATGAACATTTTCAGTTATCAACATTGAAGGGATAGCTTGGACACTATTGACCAACTGCCTCAATTTTACTAACATTTTACCTTAATGAACTAAACAATCGTGTTATTTTAATTTAAACATAATGTTACCGTTTTATTACAGTTTTGAAACGAACAGATGAGATTGATGTATTTATCGACAAAATGGTATAGAGAAAATTAACAAAACGTTTCAGTTTACTTTGATATTATTATTATATTTAAGCGAAATATATCTGAAGAAAAATGAGCTAAACATGTAAGATGAATCAGACACATATGTTATGTTATGAAGACACAAAACATAATAAACATAGTGATTTGGGATGGAATAATTGACAAAGAAATATAGATGGTATTAAGTGTTGTTTGAAATATACTCTTGCAAGACTAAAACAAGCTTAAGCTATATATATATATATATATATATATATATATATATATATATATATATATATATATATATATATATGAATTTAAAACTTAAAATAAGCAATGTTTTTACCTCAAAGGGACCAACAAATTGCCTAACTTTTTAAACATTTTAATCTCAAACAACGTAAAAATAAGTTACATCTGTTATTTAAAGTTGAAAAACCGTTTTCAACTCGATAGCTTGGAAGGGGCAAAAAAAAAATATCGATTCACTCGAACGAATATATATAAGATTTATGTTTGCTTGAAAGGACTAAATTTAAAAAAAAAATCGCTAAAACTATTAATTTATTTTTTATTTGGCCCTTCTATGCCGCCTTACATGACAATTAGATTGACCATACGTTTTAGTATTAGATAAAATGTTTTATTGGAAGTGGAAGTGTTGATTCAGTCTTTTAATATTAATCTTTCAAGGCACGAAAGACAATTCTTTTTTCATTAGCTATTAGCAACAATTCACCTATATTTGCAAAATGATGTTAATAGAGCTGTCAGTTTAAAAATGACAGCATGAAGAGTTTATTGACCTACAGACAAAACGGAAAAGCTTTTCTGAACTGGAAGGCAAGAACCGTTTTCATTAATCCGGTGTTAATGGATTATATTTGGTGCCTATATCTACATTTTTAAAGAACAATAGATTCATGGGAAGTAGGCTTATAGCACACTTATCAGTTTGTAGCTTTTCTGAGAACCCTTTTTTAAAAATTTTATTGAACTTGTGACCAAACAGGAAGGAATATTTTTTTTAAATATGTATCAATTTAAGAACAATGAATAGTTTTATGAATTGATGCGTTTATATACATATTTTCTGTTTAATAATATTATGTTTTAATGTTATCGCTTATAAATTATTACTATTATTATTATTATTATTATTATTATTATTATTATTATTATTATTATTATTATTATTATCATCATCATCATCATCATCATCATCATCATCATTATTATTATTATTATTATTATTATTATCATCATCATTATTATTATTATTGTTGTTATTATTATTATTATTTTTATTATTATTAACTCATTTGTTATTTATTTATTTATTTACTTATTTCTTTATTTCTTTCTTTATTTATTTATTTATTTATTTATTTAGCAGAGATATATTGGACTTAGGTTTATTTATATTTGAGATCTTTATCTATCTTTTATAACGTATGTATCGATTAGTATATGTACCGTATGATTATCACCATTCACTCTTTACTAAAACCCGAACATCTTTTCATTTTCTATACCTTAAAGCGACTCAAAATCATATTAAACTGTGAACTACATTTCAAAGTTGACAAAAGATTAAACAAAACCTATAAACTAGTCATGTTCGATAGACAATCTGCTCGCCGTTGTACAGATTGTATCACATAAGCTATTAAAAAAAACCCAGGAATGCATCAATTTAATAAACAATAGATGGATATAACCCAGAGCAGCCCATCAATAAATATACTATATAGTTTTAAAAGGACAAATGGTGTTATCAATGTTTTAAGAGAATGGTGAATAATCTTACTTTGTGTGTAAGAACAACACAAATTTGATTCAGGAAGTTGATGGTTTTTTTTATTTGAAGTAAAGTCAATACTTATTCTGTATAGCTTTTTTGTTGTTAAAAATTTTTTTCCACAAAATTAAAACACACTAATTGACCTATAACATCAATCGAACTCCTTTTTAATTCGCCACATAGAAATCGACAAAGATATATATATATATATAGTAATACATTACGTCCGTCCGTCAGTTGTCCATCCGCCTATAGGTCACATTATTTGCCCGCACCAGTGCTCCTATATCGTCGAATAGATTTTGATACAACTTCACAGGAATTATCATTAAGAGGTATAGTTGTTTTTTATGTCTTCCTGTTGTGATTTGGTGATTTTTTTAGAAGTAATAGTTCTTTGAAAGATTTTCAATATTTTTTTTCCGGATTAGATCTCTGTAATTCCATTTCATACTTTTATCAAACTTTATAGGAATAAAAAAAATCCGCATAGATATTCTTATAGTTTTTCTGTTTCCGGTTTATTGATTTTCTAAGAGTTATGTATTTTCAATAACTATTTTGTCCAGATTAGCTCTCTCTAACTCCTATTTATTATTTCATGAAAATTTTAGGGAATGATAAACATCATGTATAGATTTGTATAGTAGTGTTTTTCTTTGTTCAGTTCATTGGCTTTTCTGGGACTTTTGACACTGTACTGTGTAATTATCCAATAACTGTTTTATTCAGACTTGATTTATTTTTTGCTCAGTGTTCAATAAAACAAAAATACAAATAATTAACATGATGCATACATGTACATATATTTTTTCGCTTTGATGTTTTAAGGAGTCATGACCCTTTTTTATTTTTAAAATAATTATTTAAATTATTTATGATCATTGCGAAGGATGCTTTATCATTTTAGGTTTTTACATAGCAATAGATGTGTTCTTTATATAAAACATCATGGCAGGGGATTTTACTTTCGCTGAATTTATGTACTTTTAAAAAACACCTTTTACGCGATTATGATAATTAAATCCAAGTGAATTTAAATTACATCAGTGAAATTTCTATTGTTTAAAACAAGCTTCTTTATTCTATTTTTACAACTTGATATGTCTCATTGTCTTTTATATCTTTGCCATAAGTTACCGCTTTAGTGGTAGAGCGTCAGCCTGAAGAGCGGTTGGTTATTATTTCGATCCACGGTGATTTTATTCACAAGACCATAAAATTTGAGCAGATTTCTTGCCTAGCGCTCAGCATTAAAACAACCCGGTGCAAGGATGTAGTGACCTTACGAGTGGAATACTTGTCCGTGGCAAACTGTCCCGGTGAGGTGGTACCAAAACAAAAAGTTGTCCAAAATGCTTTCTGGTGCAAGGCAGACCATTATAAACAGTCGCATATCTCACCCATATCTTGCTTTTTTTTAATCAGGTTTTTTTGCGTATATCATAAAAAAAATGTTTAATAAACTGCAGCCAAACAACCATTTATATAAATATACTGCGATAATTTCTCTTTTTTATAAAGAAACTTCTGATAAAACCGTTAAAATTAATGAGACAAGTAAACAAGCCAGAAAAAGTCACGCATATTGAAAACGAAAAGAAAATGCTATGATTCCTCTATCAATAAAACACTAAGATTCTGATAAATTATCTGACGAACTATAATTATTATGTAATTCATACATCATATCGTCTGTTTTACACATCTAACTAGTACCTCTACTTCCTGGGCAATGAACTCCAAATTTTGATTGAAAAAAAGAAAGAGCTATTTCAATTAGTTATACTAACACACATTCATATATAGTTTCTGTTTAACAAATTATGTTTATTTCAACTTTTGTACCAAAAAACCCCAATGTATAAATGTTATATGTGTAGTAATTATGTGTTTTGATCTAAATTAATTATTTTAGTTGCCGTTCTTGACTGTAACTTTGTATTTGCGTTAATATACTGATTAAACTATTCGGGTTAAGATGTACCAATTGTCATTGTAATATTACGTCATCAAGGGTTATCGTGTGACGTAAGCAAACATAATACCGACCGGAACCCAATTCCGCTGTATATAAATAGTGCCCTTGGTTGAGGGAAATAAGGAGAAATATTTACATTTGCTTTACAACTTTACTATATAAACATGTTTGAGACATGTGGCAAATACGGGACAATAACTGACATTGATCACATGATCATTACACTATGCGTATGAATATTTCACTCTCTGGACTATTTTTCTAAGAAGTTTCATAGCAAAACAACAACACAACGTGAGAAAAAAAATTATTTATTAATTCTAAAGTGTACATTGAATTAAATACACAACGGAAATTTCCAGTTATCTTAAAAGTACCCTAATTTCTCCCATAATACTGAAACAATGTGTCTGGTACCGTCTGTTCTATAAATTTTATTTCTGGAGTTATGGAATTTCCCCACCAGTTAAAACCACAATCATAATTAAGTTTCACAATAACGAGTCCGGAGAATATGGCACTTTAAAACATGAAATACAACCAAACAATTTTCAGAAGGGGAAATATCTTATACACACGAAAATGACAGAAAAGAATATTTATATATGCAACTGAGACGGTCGACTGTCCTGTAAAAATGTTAAACCGCTGCTTCAGTGCCTCGATAAAACTGGAAAAATTCCCAAAGTTTGTTCAATCAATATAATAAAAACGCCATGGCTGGTCCTGAAGAGTCCTATATATGGTTCACGTTCAAGCCTCTTTCAAAATGCTCCTTTGTCCGTTTTTATCCGACATATGCCATGCTGCAAAAGTTGAAACTAAATAGATCTACACTCCTCGCTGTTTGCGGGTGACGGCCATTCAACATCTCAATGACCTGGGGTACGAAGCTCGGCACATAATGTTTATGTCGAACCATCAACTGATAAATGAGAAGCTTCTCCCGATCTTACAACAGAACTGTCTCAACACGACAGATAAAAAACGTCTAAGTATCTCATTGTCAGAATTAACTCACCCTGCAAAAATTTAAACACTGAAATAGCTGTTGTTGTACCGCTCCTAAATGGGTCACAATCTGGGTCGCAGAATGTGGTCAGTTCCACAAGTTCCACGAATAATAATGACAGAAACTATTTCTTTTCAAAGCATATAACATTACCGTCATCCAATTAATTCACTTCTGATTTCTTCGTAAATTCCAATTTCTCGCACTGCATTTTAAATTTACAAAAATGACGTGAGAGGGAGACATCATTTTCGTTTCAATCTTCGAGACTGTTCACTCGTTCGTCACCCACCTTAGGAAATTCGTTTTTTTTTTTTTTTTTTTTTTTTTTTTTTTTTTTTTAAAATAATAATAATTTCGTAAAATCTATAATAGTGACTAAATTGATGTTTTATATAAATTTGCAAAACAGTGTATGGTTTATAAAATATTTCATAATTTTTGCAAGTTCTATGTTTTTTTTCATGTTGTACTATATTTTGTTTAAATGTTTGCTGTTCCAATAATTGACCCCGCTTCTCGATGATGGCTGGAAAATTCAAATTGATGTGACAAAAATTCAAAAAAAAAAAAAAATTAGTAATTAATATAACGTAAATATAACCATTGAACAGCATAATTGGCATGTATAATCCAATAACTGCCATAGTTATGCTGTTCAATGGTTAATTGTCTCCCCGAGGGAACATTATATCCCGAGCCGAAAGACGAGGTAGAAAAGGTTCCCAAGTGGAGACTATTTTCCATATTTTGCCTCAACCAAGGGTACTATTTACTTTATTATACCGAACAAAAAGCTATTCTTTTACCTTCTATTCTGACAAAGCCTGTTTAAAATGCTTAAAATTACATCTAATAAAGAACTGTAGAAGTTACTGGTCTATAGCTTACGTAATCTCAATTTGGATTACTCGGTAGTTTCCGTGATGGACATTCGTACATTTCCGTGGTTAGCGGTGAACATTGCAATATCCCATGGCAATGTTGATCGCTGCTTCAAACATTGTGAATTGTTTCACACCACAAGGTTAGAAATTGACCAATAATAGTTTGAGGTATAGTAATGGAAAATATTGCCCGGAGAAAAATCACTGCATTTATTAGAGAAACAAATGTATGAGGTATAAAATTTATATTTTACTTATTGCGTCAGAAGAGCTTGGTTGATGTTAACAAACGAGTTAACCGTATACAAAGTATAAAAACCCAAAACATTAGTCAAAGCAGGTGTTTAAGTATCATTTTTTTCTGCAAGTCTTTTCGAGTGTTAAAAAAATCCCGTTTGCAATTTGAAATCCTGTCAAAATAAATGGAACTTTTCAAACTCTAACTGATCGAAACAGTTGTGTCAAGTAACATTTTATTATAAACAGTTAAAGTTTATGAAATAGATAAACTAGCTACGAAAAGGCGGATACACTGATATCGAAAAGGATTGTTTCTTTTCAGATAACGTTTGAAATAATGTTCGACCTTTTTCTGATCGTTAAAGTAATTTGCACTGCTGTCAAAATCAATCTTACATTCTTGTCTACTTGTTAACAAAATGTCGAGTTAGATCTGGAAAAACGATTCTAATGGTTACAGACTTTAATTATATAGGTAGTTTGTCTATTTTGTGCAAAAATCGTAATTACATGTAACTGTAGAAAAGTGTGTCAAATTACACTGTCTTTAACGAATATACTTTTGAATAGCAGTTCAGAAAAGTGCTAAATCAGCAAGAACCATTGAACTAAAAATATAAATGTTTATCTTATTTGACTGTTAACTCTCTCTCTCTCTCTCTCTCTCTCTCTCTCTCTCTCTCTCTCTCTCTCTCTCTCTCTTCAAAAAAAGAGAGAGAAAAAAGAAAAAATAAGAGAGAGAAAAAAGAAAGAAGAAACTGCATTATACAATCAAATGTTATTTTTATATAGCTGTATGTGTTTTAAGAGAATTGAAAGTCATTAAATATAAATTTAAAAAATATATATAATGACAATATCAGTATGATCAACCGAAAACAAGAAAGGAAACAAAACGCTGACTCTAGGTATACAAGGGACATGATGGATTTAATACTAAAGTTTTTGTTGTTTTCTTCTAGAACGATTTTACGGCCATAACAAGAATGCGCAAGACGTATTGGCTATGCTGTGTAACTAATTATCATAATTATCTTTGTCTAATCGTCAATTATTGTGTAAGATTTTCGAAATTCCATAGAAAAAAAATTATATGGTGCATATAGTTATTAGCGGTCCATTTGATTCGTTTTGGGTCTCGATTATGTCCTCAATTTTGACCCAAGTAAGGAAATAGATATGATATTCTACTGCAGTTTTCTCATGTAGTCTAAAATACTATATTAATTAATCGACTAGTCTCGATTATGTCCTCAATTTTAACTCAAGTAAGGAAATAGATATGATATTCTACTGCAGTTTTCTCATGTAGTCTAAAATACTATATTAATTAATCGACTAGTCTCGATTATGTCCTCAATTTTAACTCAAGTAAGGAAATAGATATGATATTCTACTGCAGTTTTCTCATGTAGTCTAAAATACTATATTAATTAATCGACTAGTCTCGATTATGTCCTCAATTTTGACTCAAGTAAGGAAATAGATATGATATTCTACTGCAGTTTTCTCATGTAGTCTTAAATACTATATTAATTAATCGACTAGTCTCGATTATGTCCTTAATTTTGACTCAAGTAAATAGAAATGACATTCTACTGCAGTTTTCTCATGTAGTCTAAAATACTTTCTTAATCGACTAGTCTCGATTATGATCTGCATTTTGACTCAAGTTAGGAAATAGAAGTGCCATTCTACTGTATCTTGATTAGTTGACTAGCTTTGTATAAATGTTAACTGTAAACGATCGAAGCTATGTTCAGTTAATTGTCAGAAACTTTGATGATAAAGGTATCTGTACAATGAGTGTCAAATTAATTAAGATAAATTGCAAGAAAGTCCGTCGTATTTACTTTTGCAGAAAACAGTAATTAACGATCTAAAAATGTTTAGTGATCGGAAGCACGTTGAAGACTGTTGTTGCGAACTGCAACAATTTTGTAATCATTCAGGTAGTACCGAGATGATAGGTCATTCACAATTGCTTTTCCAAATTCTGCAACAAATCACGTGATTGAACTATGTCGCCTTGAAGTAGTGAAAATGCTCATCTCATTGATCACTATAAATATTCAAGTTTTTACAATTGTTTTCAATATTTCTGGAGTTTTTGGAGTTTATAATTATATCAGAAAGAGGTTTTATTGATTGATTTAATTGGGTTTTACATCCCAGTCAAAAATTTCACTTATATCGGTGCGTTATGGCAGTATGCAGGGAGGGTTCTTTAACGTGCTATGCCTGCCGTGACACGTGACATCAGTTTTTAAGGTTATCTAAAGGACCCCGTGACTTTCATTTCTAAATTCCGAGTGATTGGCAAAAGAACAGTCACCGTCAATTTTCAAGTCTTGGTCAAAACCGGTCGGGTTTCGAACCCTCGACCTCCCACATATAAAACGGGTACTCTGCGAACTAAGCTACCGTGGTGGTGCATATCAGGAAGAGAAATCTGATGTTCTTTCTTGATCCTCAAAAAATAATTCATGTTTTTCTTGCGCCACTAAATACGTCATTTGC
Source organism: Tegillarca granosa (assembly GCA_029721355.1). NCBI lineage: Eukaryota > Metazoa > Mollusca > Bivalvia > Arcoida > Arcidae > Tegillarca > Tegillarca granosa. The sequence goes on from CM056601.1 coordinate 3,459,121, forward strand.
GGAGATTAAAGGAAATTATGAATCTTGATTGTGATTTCAAAAATAATAAAGTTTTGCATCGTAAACAAGTGATTGATGCCGAAATGCCTCTGATTTATCGATAAATCTAAACGAGAAAATAAGCACGTAGATTATCTGGAATTCTTAACTAAAGACCACAAAAATTCACCAGTTAATTAGTATTCACTTCCTACTCAAACGGGTTCTTTTATTTCATCGGACATTTTTTTGTGAAAGTAGAAAAATCTTTTATCCTGAGAAAATCGGCATTCGAACTCCAACACTTCTTTATACTATCCAGGGTGCCAAGATGCGCTGTGATTCGCACGTGCGAGCTTAAAAGACTCCGCCACAGAGCTTCCCTACCATGCAAATTATTGAATTCAATAAAAAAAAGTTGAAAATCATAGCTCTTAAAAGTAAGCATCTTTAAAGTAAAAAATAAAAACGTAAGAACCCTTGCCTCTTTTTCATTCATCCATACATTTCTTGAAAAATGAAACAAATTTCAGATTAAAGGATAATTTTTTTCCACTTAGAGCTGATAAAGATAATATTTTTATCACGCAGATATTGCTTAATCAATGCGCCAGACTTCAGACTCTAGCATACACGATGAACGGCTAAAAGATGTTTTAGATGTTTTTTATTACTTCTATGGAAAAGTTACAAAAATGTAAAGGTTATCAAAACCTTTTGTAAAAGTTAAATGCTTTAGTTATAGTTAAGCACGATTGATCAACCTATATGAAATTTTAAATGTTAATATTGCATTCAGAATATTATCCATTAAAAAAGCCGATTGAGCTTATCTTTCTATTGCTGAACTACAAGAAAAAATCAATTTTCCTATTTCTCGCACATGATCTATCTAGAAAACAAAAATGTTTTCTGACTAGCAACTAAGGTTCAGAAAGAATCCAAGGCTGAAAAGGTCAAAATTTAACTATTTCTTATCAATAATGTTCAAACCACAGCGTCGTTAAAATGTCGTGTAAAATATTTTTTTCATGTCGAAGAAAAAAAGTTCAAAAGTTAATTATTTTTGCCCAAGCAAATTTGGTATAAAACAAATCAATTTTTAATTGAAAAGCTAACCGATGAATCGGTGTTTTGATGTATTGAATATACTTTATTGTAAGAAGTTTGTGATTGTGCATGCGCAAAGATTTAAATTGAACTAAATATCCTCTAATATGAATACTTACTGTTCTCGAACAACGGTGGTACAATCAATTACAAGGTTAAAATTAATTAATATTGGCTCACAATCTCGAATCACGATCAATAATTTCAAAAAAGTAAGTGTAAAAAGGTTTTCAGACATCAGGGTTTTTTTTTTTTTTTTTTTTTTTTTTTTTTTTTTGCTTATTCAGTGCTTGTGTGTTGGTTGATGTCCTTAAGCTCAAAATTAAAAAAAAAAGATTTAAATGCATATTGACCTAAATAGATAAACGTTTTTAGTAGAATCATTTGTTTTGATTTTTATGTTTCAGACAGTTTTACAATCATTTACTCAATTGTGTTTACACTCATCTCAGATATTACCTTTTTTATTCTTATCAATATTTTAAAAACTTAAATTTTTTGAGACAATGTTTTTTTTTTTTTTTTTTTTTTTTTTGTTCGACAAAACTTCATTACACAATATAAATAAAACATTAGATTTTCAATTTTAACTATGTAACTTGGGCCTGAACCTTTTCTTTAAACATTTTCAGAATAGATAATAATAAAAAATAATAATCAATAAAAGAAATCTAATGTAAACCACGAACAACCAACGCAATTGAAAACATGGATCAATACAGGTAAAAATCAGCCACACAAGTACGAATCGCTGATGGTAATAAAACAAACATTTCAGTCCTTGTCCATATCACAATCCCAAAAACAAAGTAAAAACTTTGCAAACTGGCAAAATATGTTATACACGTGAACTTCCATCAAGGAAGTGAAGCAACCTTCCTACTCTGAACAACCACTTCGGTACCTCATTTGGAAGAGCGCTTGCTCCGTATGTAGGAGGTCGTTGGTTCGAACTCTGACCGGGTCTGACGCAAGATTTGAAAGTGGGTAGTGATTATTTTTTCGTCAAGCACTCGGCATTACAAAATAAAAGTCACGGTTTTTTCGTATGAGACAGTTCAAGAATGGTGGAGAAAACCGGAGTGACCGGAGAAAACCACCGACCTTCGGCAAGCAGACAAACTTTCTCACACTAGGATCTGTTCCGAGTGGGATTCCAAACCAGGTGGTGAGAGGTGTTGTGATCAGTAAGCGCGCGCTTTAGACCGCTCTGCCATAAAGTACTTGTGAGTCACATTCTTAAAATAGGTCCGTGTAAACCATATACATCTTCATAAAGCCAAATATAAAAAACTGCTCTTATAAATTCTCTCAAACATTCTTTTATGCTTTAGTGAAAATGTTTTGGAATTCTTCTTCATTACATTGATCGATTTCATTCCTCAAACAAATTGTCTTGATAAAATAGAGAACAATAATGTTGTCAATCACTGTTGTTTCTTTTTACGTAAATCCCTACTCATATTGCACACTTTGTCTGAAACTGATTCTAACAAGTTTTATAACAAAATAATGGATTGGTGTACACAGATAATCAGAGTTTTTAAGATTTAAAGATAACAAAACCATTGTCCATCATATCGATCATTCCTTATTCAGAGGAAGCATTGTGTCATTGTATAAGTTGATAGTGCTAAGATTTTAAATCATTTCAAAAGATTTCAGGCAGTAAAGATACAATGTGATTTAAAAGACATTTTAGAAGATAAGGCTTTTAAACAATACTGAACAAAGACGTAAGGTAACGGCACTATGTTTAGATTGCTTTAGGTATTAAAGTTCAGGTTGATGACATTAAAGCATAAAAGTCTCCTGATTTGGTTTACATTTTGGTTAAGTTAAGATTCTTAATTGCCCGTAAAAAGAAAATTAAGAACGGATAGAGATACTAATACTTGATATAACGTACGAATTTTTAAGACATTTTGCCGTCTAAGGTCATATTAAGTACTTATGTTTTATCGAATCGTAATTTCATGTTTTTTTTCAGATTATTTTAAAGTTATTTCATCAACTGTAAATTTCCATATATAATTAAATAGATTTGAAAAAATAAATCTCCAAAACGTAATTAAGAATTTTTAGGTTAATTATAATGAACTATTTCATATTCCAGTTTCTATGCAATCTTCTTTACTGTAGCTATTGCGATGAGTTTAATCAAATCCCGAAGGTGCACATGTCATGTAATGCCGTATAATAATCATAGAATCATTCCTTTTTTTAAAATAAAGTTTGTCAATCCTAGGCGTTTTCTAATTACGATTACATGAAATCATATATAGTACATTCAAACATTAACTTTTTGTACTTTCAAAGAATATGAGCTATTTTATGTGAAGACATTCGATAGTTATTCAATGTTTATTGTTCCCTCAAGAAATTCATTGCAGGTTCATAAAAAAGCATTAAACGTGTTAATTGATACAATAATGGCTTTTTCAGAACAAGAAGCATATCAAATTAAAGGTGAATGACCGTGCAACAAATCGACAGTTTATGCAGACTGTCTTAGAAAAGTTATTCTTATACAAAATGTAAATAAGAGATGCATCTGCATAGCTTTTAGTAAAAAGTGCAGGTTTAATTTTAGCTTAATTCGCTAAAATTCGATTTCGAAATTTATATAAATCTGTATGTTCCCTCACGCAAAGCAATTCTTAGCTAGATTTGGATTCATTTAATTTTGGAACTTTGAATTCATTCTTTTTAATTATTATTTTTATTTTGAATTATTTATCCATCTATTTTCCGGCCTGTTGTGTAAAGTTGTGTAACTTTTAAGAAATGAATTCCGAAATGAGCATATATGGCACATCAAAATTAAACCGGAATTTTTTGTTAAATATTTACTACCTCTTAGCGTGTACCGCTGCTGGTGAAGTAAACTCTCCGAGAATATCCATTACTTAGTAGGCAGAACTTGGAGCTGTCACAAAATGTACCATGTTGCTAAATTTTCACAGTCTTAATTTTTGAATTGTATTTAAAACTAAGGTTTGTTTTCTTAATATAATCATCCCGTAGCTGGATTTGAATTCATTTTGAAACTTAAGTTTCATTAATTTTCAAATGTTTGGATTATCCTTTTTATCTGTCTTTTTTTTCGGCTCCTAGTGTCACATATGAGAAATGAATGTCCGAAAGGTGCACATATGCTTCGTCAAAATTAAACAGGTTTTTGTAATTAAATATTAGGCTGCAAATGTAGCAAATGGACATTTTTATAGAATATATTAAAACATTGTTGCTAACGGTTTATGTCTGCGTATAATTGTTACTTGCTCTGTACAGGATTATATAGAAGAAATTAGCAAATACAGAATGTATAGTGCGAATTAAAAGTACACGTACAGGTATGTTTATCGTGTTATAACAAGTTGTATGTCTTCTTTGAAATAAAGATTTTGGAATGACTGACATATTTCTTTCATTTATATATATATATATTTATCAAAGCTCATGTAATATGTTATAATATATAACATGCTGCCATGCTGTACGTCTGCTTTATTTCGAACTGTAATATAGGTTCTCTTAATTCGCTATTTCATAAATATAATTATATATATCTAAATCATAAAAAAAATATTTCAGTCATTCAAAAATAACTGAAGTTATAAAAAATATAAATATAGACTTTACGATTAAGAAGATAAGGCTTATTTTAGATTGTTATAGGTTTAAAAATAGCTTGTCATATCAGTTTTCATTACAAACTAAGACGTGATAGAAATAACTCTGCATGTAATATGTAATCTCCTTTTGTAATACGCGGTATGCGGTAGCAAAAGTTTATCAAAAGTAAAGCGTATATATATATTAAAAATAATTTAACGAGATGTTTGTTATTTTGTCATTGTTTCTTTTATCTTGGACATCTTAGATGAAGACATCCTCTGTCAATTATCTAATTTTTGGCAGATTTTCATACTTTTCCAACTAAGACAGGACATTTTTTCGTTTCTCTTACGGCCGATGTCTAGAAAAGATTGTTCTATGTAGATATCTATGTCATACCAACTTATAGGGACAGGCTAGATACTCCGTGTCGTCATAATGTATTTTTCATCTGTTCATTCACAGACGTACCTTCAGCTTATTTTGCAGTTTGGAAAAAATATTTTTACTGAGCCATAAACTTTTAATGCACAAAAGCTTATAAATAGAAAAGGGAGAAAACCAAAGTGTTTTATTTGGTACTTTGTCATTCCTCATTTGTTTCTTCGTTTTTTTATTCATATGAATCAGAATTCTTACAGAACCTTGTTAAATCTGGAGAAAAGACTGTCGCTAAATCATTCAACTACACAAACAGATATATAGATGACGTTCTATCTCTAAATAATCACAAATTTGGAAAATATGTGAATGTCATCTATCCAAGTGAGCTTGAAATAAAAGACATGACAGAAACTCCATGTTCTGCTTTATATTTGGACTTATACCACAATTATGGCACCCACAAAAGGTTACATCTGAAGCTGTACGACAAACGTGATGACTTCAATTTTTCTATTGTCAACTTTCCGTTCTTTGCAGTAATATACCTGCTTCTCCTGTGTATGGTGTATATGTTTCACAGTTAATACGGTACGGTAGAGCTTGTTCAATATGGGGACTTTCTCAACGAAGCAAACTGCTTACAATTAAATTATTGATGCAAGAATATTATATTGCAAGCCCAGGCTACTCAAGGCCTTAAAAGGTTTAATGGCCGTCATCACAATATTGTCGGAGCACCCGGCCTCACTTCCTTGATGAAAGTTCACATGTATAACATATTTTGCCAGAATGCAAAGTGTAAACTTTGTTTTTTGGGATTGTGATCTAGACAAGGACTGGTATGTTTGTTTTATTAAAATGTTAAATGGAACACTGACCTTGGTTCTGGATCAAGTTGCTCAAAGTTCCGGTAGCCTAACGAGTTACTTACTAAAATTGGCATCAGTGTAATCAACAATATTTTTAAATATTTTTGCTCGGAAGTTAAGAAATATGTTGTTTTAATATAAACCGGTTTTATAGGTTAGGGTTAGGGTTATATAATTTTGGAACTTTAGATTCATTATTTTCAACTGTTTGCTTTATGTTTTTATCTATCAATTTTTTTGGTCTTTGTGTCACTGATGACGAATGATTTTAACTGGTATTTGTGTTATATATTTAAAACTCTGTGTAAGATTAAAATATTTTGCAATTTGGATGATAATTGAAATTTCACAAACCATTTAAGGAATTCAAAACTATAAAGGCTTTAAACAACTTGATGTATGCCGTTTATTCTGTATTTAGAAGTAATGATATATATATATATATATATATATATATATATATATATATATATATATATATATATATATATATATATATATATATTTATTTATTTATTTATTACAGGAACCCTATAAAAGCACCATTTGCATTATGAGTTCGTAATAACAATATATTTTTTTTTAATTTTACTTTTTTAAACAATTTATTTTATTATTTAATATTGTTAATTGTGTTCTTGAATATTATAACTATTACTAGGTATTATACAGATTAATACTACAACTTTTATTATTTTGGCATAAAATATTTAACATGCGTACTGAAGTTTCCTTTTATATGATTTATGCGTCTATTTTCCTTGAGGTTAGAAAACCTTGTATTGATTCAAAAATGAAATTTGTGTAATTAGAATTCACGATCAAACTAAGTCAAATATCATTTCAGTCGCATGTCGTATTTTATGTCAAAGAATAGTTTTTTTAAGTTTCATTTCCGCAAATCCTAATACGGGCGCAACTTCCTTAAAACGAGAAGCTTCTGTGTATGTTTTTTAACGTTTCGTTTTATTTACTTGCTAGAACAACTGCTACTTTTATCAATAAAATCCCTAACTTGTTTTGCCAATATTTTTAAGAAACAAGTAAGAATCCTTTTACATTTCAAATACCTTTAGGTCGATGAAGTACATTGCATTTTTAATTTTTTTTTCACTTTCATGCATACGTAATAGCCTTTCACCTCACCGCTGATAACCATTACGCTGCATTTAATTATACTTAAATTTTCGCATGATAGCATTTCGCAATTTGCTTTAGCAATTTATCAATACGCCGGTAGGTCAACGTAGTATATTTGAATATTGATTTAATTACTCTTAAATCTCCACACGTTTTTACATTTTGCACTTTTCAGCAATTGACCATTACGCTGGATAGTCAATTTAGTATATCCAAATTTTTATTTAATTACACCTAATCTGGCACTCTGCATCTTTTTTGGTATTAGAATGATGAAAGCACAACTTTAAATTCTTTACCTTTTCGAATAGCTTTGATGTCATTGTTGTAGTATTTAAAATGCAATCTATTTACACGTTTATCTGCACATGTGATTGTATCGTGCACTTTAAACGAGACTTAATTATACCACACTTCAATCAATTTTACATTAGTATTGGAACTGTGAAATTCAAGTTGACTAGTTAATGGTTAAAGACAGTGGTATACTCTCGATTTTTTTACACTAAAAGGACAATTAAAAGTTGGTTGAATGATTGTAGTTTTTCACCACATCAGAAATATTTCATCCATTTAATCTATTTGTAATAATAAAATTGTTGTAAATCTTAATGATTAATGAGAACGCAAGTTTATATCGTAAGTAAGTATGCAAGTGTGTCTGATCTGCATTGTGCTAGTACACTTGGCCACAATATCACAAATGAACAACGCATATTTCATTATACTGTAACTGAGCCAAACACTAAGAAGGTACGACAAGGAAAACTTTTTCTCCCTTGCGGTTGACCGGGATCCCAACATTTAATTTGAAGGCTTAACGCGCACTTAAGCAATGCAGCCCTGACATGCCTCTAATTAAAGGTTCTAATTACTGACACAAATAGAAATTTAACCAAAACAAGCCCCAAAACAAATAACAAATTTCTAACTTAATCAACAAGAATTTTCTACGATTATATAGAAAACAGTTATCAGTAAAATGCCTTAAATAGCATGTTTCTATTTTTAAAACAATAAACATGTAATTTGCTATTTTTATTTCTATCTGGCTATGGCATTATAATACCACAAACTATAGTGCATAAATATTAATTGTTAATGTGTTCATATTTCCGGGTTATTTCTAGCTGTCACAAGTTTCCTTCTCTTGAACTATTTCTATGCATAAATAAATAATAAAAGAAAACATTTGTTGATGTCATTCAAACCAAAATCGATTAGTACGTTAAGATTTAGACGAAAAATAAAAATTAAAAGATAAGTTGTTATTTTCAGTACCATTTTTCTTCTATCCAAGTGAGCTTGAAATAAAAGACACGACAGATTCTCCATGTTCTGCTTCATATTTGGACTTATACCTCAATTATGACACCCATGAAAGGTTACATCTGAAGCTATACGACAAACGTGATGACTTCAATTTTTCTATTGTCAACTTTCCGTTTCTTTGCAGTAATATCCCTGCTTCTCCTGCGTATGGTGTATATGTTTCACAGTTAATACGGTACGGTAGAGCTTGTTCCCACTATGGGAACTTTCTGCAACGAAGCAAATTACTTACAATCAAATTGTTGACACAAGGATATTGCAAGCCTAGGCTAATCAGGGCCCTTAAAAAGTTTTATGGCCGTCATCACAATATTGTTGATAAGTATGTAGTCACTGTATCCCAACTTATACTGGATATATTTGACTTACCATAGGTCTTTGTTCCTTTCATTCTCAAAATTGACTTACACGTGACGGGTGTAGCTAGCTAAACAGGAGGTGCTTACCCTTCCGGAGCACCCGGCCTCACTTCCTTGATGGAGGTTCACGTGTATCACCTATTTTGCCAGTTTGCAAAGTTTTGACTTTGTTTTTGGGATTGTGGTATGGACAAGGACTGGTATGTTTGTTTTATGTATAAAATCTTTCATTTGTAATTATTCTGGCCATATTGTGTTGTTTTCTCATAGTTTTTTTCCGTCCGATTAGTTGTGAAGATTTGGCAGCTATGGATACTACAAATGATGTGTTATTCAATGTTCAATAATTCATTGTAAATGTTTTGACTTTTACTGTGTAAAGATTTTTACATGTCTAAAGAAGTCATGCTTTAAAATGATTTAGATGTCTATATTAGTGTTGATTGCAGATTTGTATTGATTTGTTAATAGAATGTGTATGTATTGATCACTTACATTAAAACTAAGCAAAATATCATTTTAAAAGTTTAGAGTAAGAACAATATTAGATTTTTGTTACAAAATTGTGTTTAAGCACATGTTAAAACATTAAGTATATATATTAGAAATACCTACTGAATTTTGATGTGCAATATGTGCACATTTCGGAAAATCATTCCTCATCAGTGACACTAGGGGCCGAAAAGTTTTAGAGATAAAAAACAAAGCCAAACAGTTGGAAAATAATAAATCCAAAATTCCAAAATTATACGAATCCAAATCCAGCTAAGGAATGCTTTGCATGAGGGAACAGACCTTGGTTTTAAATAAATTAAAAAAATTAGGACGGCTAATTATATATGTATCTGACATTAAACTAGTTGCTGCAGTCTACCTTGCAATAAAAGAGATAATTGTAACATAAAGGTCCTCAATTCATTTACTTCTGAGCATGTTCCTGGCCGAAAACCCTACTGTCAGTAAAACAAATATAAGTATTATCAACTGTAAAGATATATTCGCATTTTAAATGTTTCAGGGCATTGTTTAAACAAGGTTCTTATTCGACGGTACATCGAGTTGTCTAATTTCTGAAATTTTCATTTATTTCAGAATAATAATTTTAGCTTGTCATTAAATACTTTGATAAGATTAAATGCCAGATCAAAAATGCAATTTTGCTGACGACAAGCGTGGTTTGTATCCTATTTGAACCAAGTATATTGATATAACAAATGATTTTACACTTTCTATGCTAAAAAACAACGCACGCAAGTCTAATCTCAAGAAAATTATCGTAAGTAGGTTTAAACAAGAATTTATGTGTCTTCCGGCAGACTTCCCGGCTTCCTTTGCTACCGACCTTATATAGGAATGTACTACAGGTACTTCCATATATAAGATCCCGCTCTTCGCCTTTTATACCTTATAATGATTTTTTTAACCTAATCTTTATCTCCATATATCCATTAAACGCTTTATAATCTGGCAGATTTGCCATCTTTCTTTTACGTTTTTCAATACAGGATAATCAAGGACTTTCTGTTCAATTCAATAAGAAGTATTTTCTCAAATCACTAAAATCGATATTCAATTAAAACACAATTGATCTACCAGTCTACAATTTAGTTAAGGTTTCCGTGTATAAATGTAGTTCCTTGGGTCTTTATGGAGTATTGGTATCAACATTGGATTTTGAATGAAGTTAATATCTGAGAACTATTAAAAATTGGCCATTAAAAATACTAATTCTGTTACATGCATCGGGTCAAGCAAATTCCTATCCGTTTAATATATTATTATTTTTTTTTTTTTTGTACTTCCGATATATTTACGGAACCAGCTAATGGAATTGATGATCGTATTACTGTGTGGCAGTAAAACTTGATCATTTATTTATTTAAGTTTGTTAACAAAACAATTTTGATCATGTTTCTGATAAGGTTTAAGCCGTAAATTAAGTCTGTAATTTTATAAAAACGTCCAGATTCTTGCTTATAATACTGCTTAACATTCAAGTCTAAAGAGCGTGCAGATGCCCGCTGTGTTTTTAAAATTTTGGTGTATTGAACATTTTTAGTTATAAATTAAACAGAAACATACAAGTTCATGTCCAAATCACAGTTACCTTAAAACAAATTTAAACTTCCGTTTTTAAGTTTTACACAGTTAAACACGTGAATTTTTTATAAAGGCTAGCTAGACAGGAGGTGCTTACCATCCCGGAGCACCAGGCCTCATTTCATTGATGGAAGTTCACGTGTATAACATATTTTGCCAGTTTTCAAAGTTTTTACTTTGTTTTTTTGGATTGTGATTTGGACATTGACTGGTATGTTTGTATTTTTTTTTTTTTGTTTGATTTTAATATTTTTGCTTAAAGAGAGAAGTAAAAGCAAACTCAGATCCTTTACTAAAATTTCAAAGAGATTGAAAAGATGCGATATATTTAACGCTAGAGGCTGAAGATGATTTAGAACAAACATGTCTGTCAGATTCATGCTCCTATAAACACTTTACAGAGCGCATCTATCATTTATTTCAATACTCATCACAAGAGATGCTTATCTAAGGGATATTTCAAAATAAAGGACATTTTAAAAAGTTTAATAAATGCCCACTTTGAAGTCGACATCCAACTACAACCGAGTCCTTTTATTTTCCAATGCTTTTTATAAGGAGAATACAGAATTGACATTCTTATATTTTCATTTGCCGTGTGGAATGCTCATTTTCTAAGTTGGACAATTTTGCATTTATATAGACCAAAAATGAAGTGACTCTGTGTATGAATTCATACAAATGCAATACACAACCGGAACTGGTAAACAAACACGACTGCCACGTAATATTTGTTTACATTTGAGATAAGGCTAAAAACATATTAACGAGATTTTACAAGAACAGTTAGTTAACATAATGTATTTATGAGAATATTAGAATTTTGGAACTTTAGTTTCATTGATTATTAACTGTTTGTCTTATGTTTTTATCTATCAAACTTTTTTACCCCTAGTGTCACTGATGAGGAATGATTTCCGAAATCTGTTATTCTGGTACATCATAATTTAACAGGTAATTGTAGTATATATAAAAAAGATAATAATTGTTATGTACTTAGAAAAAAGGTAAAAACAAAATAAATAAAGGATGTTTTCAAACTTCTAATGAAAAGAAAACCGGCAAACTTTTAACAGTTTAACTCCTTTTTTTTTAATTTTATCTATCGTATTTTTAAGAAAAAATATTTGATTTTAAAAGTTTGAAATAATATGAATTGTAATAAAGATAGTTTTAAAATTACATTTTATTCAAATTGATGAAAACTGTCGTTCGTCGACTTCTATGAGAAAGAGAAAAATATTTAATTTAAACCACTTATTATGTAATGCCTCAATTCATAATAAAGCTGCTCTCAAAGGTTGTTATGTTTCTATAACAACTAAATTCTGATTATATCTAAGCTAAAACAATTTTTATTTGTTTGCTTTCAGATTTAGGTTGAAATATAAAATTAACCATTAATAGAATGGGCTTGATTCCTTGATCTTAAAATGATAATGTGTTGATATAAGCAATCAAGGAAATTGTAGAAATCATTCAACGAATAAACTTGAGTGCCAAAGTACAAATATTAAAAAATAAAAATAATGCGCTGTAAGTGCCTAGGGAAATTGAAATATTTATTGAACGAATGAGCTTGAAATGAAAAAACGTGCCTTGAATAAACAGTGCTGGAACGGACAGGGAATAAAAACTGTCATTTAGTGTCAAAATATGCTGCTGTAAACTGCAAGAATTTGAAATTACTCAAAAACTAACATGAATATTTTTCATTTAAGTTCATAATAAAATACAATCTATAATCATATACCGTGTAGCTAGTTATTTCCGTAAAGTGTAGATTTTGGCAGTAGTATTAAAATCACAAACATAAGAATCGTGAAAATATTTGTTTACTAGTTGACCATGAGTAAGTTGTTTAGTTCTCAAAAAGTACAGTAAAATTTTCATCCGACCTTTTCTTGTCAAAATCCCCAAAAATTAGCCATCTTTAAAAAACTAGCTTTAAGGTATATAAATATCATCATATAAGACATTCAACACAACTTTTATTTGGGTTAATCGTTTAATCATAACTTTTGGATTAAGAATAAAACAAACATACCAGTCCTTGTCAAAACCACAATCCAAAAAACAAAGTAAAAACTTTGAAAGCTGGCAAAATTAGTTTTACACGTGAACTTCCATCAAGGAAGTGAGGCCGGGTGCTCCGGAAGGGTAGGTACATCCTGTCTATCTAGCTACACGTGCAGTTCAATTTTGAGAATGAAAGGAACAAAGAACTATGGTAAGTCAAATATATCCAGTATTAGTTTGGATACAGTGACTTCATACTTTTCAACAATATTGTGATGACGGCCATAAAACCTTTTAAGGCCTTGAGTAGCCTAGGCTTGCAATATTCTTGCATCAAAAATTTAATTGTAAGCAGTTTGCTTCGTTGTAGAAAGTCCCCATAGCATGAACAAGCTCTACCGTACCGTATTAACTGTGAAACATATACACCATACGCAGGAGAAGCAGGGATATTGCTGCAAAGAAATGGAAAGTTTACAATGGAAAAATCGAAATCATCACGTTTGTCGTATAGCTTTAGATGTAACCTTTCTTGGGTGTCATAATCGAGGTAGAAGTCCAAATTTGAAGCAGAACATGGAGAATCTGTCGTGTCTTGAGAGAAAGAATTTTATGTTGCTTATTAATCAGTAAACAATGCACTATAACATACTATATTCAGACTTTCGAAAATGTTAAGGGACATAAGCAACTACAGCACAAGAATGTTTATTAGGTAGATCCAAAATAATAATGTTTTATATTTTAGATTTTACGCAGTTTTATATTCTATTATAAATTCTATCAATAAATCAGATGTTTTAGACAAATGATGTGAATTTAATTGGAAAAAAATGGTTAAGGTGAATAAAAAAACAAATGTTGATAAGCAACTAAGCCCTATACAATCGCTGTTATTTCAATAACAATTGAAATAAAATGTCGGTTATATCTAATGTTGTTATTAACTGCAGATGCATATTGTCAATCTTATAATAATGTTAAAAATGAAATCGGAGAAAATGGGCGACTTAACATTTCTAAATAAGATTTCTCTCGAGGCTAACTGGCAGTTTTTTTTTTGTTCTGAAGTATAATTTCAGATATAAATATTATTAATGCAAAATCAGCAGGATATAACAATTTTAGGGAAAAAAACCATTTTAGAAAAAAGGCAACAAGCTAAAAAGAAGAAATTAGTACATGTTGAAACCATTGATTGTAAAAAAGAAGTAAAACACGTGCTTTGCAACGACATACACAACCAAGAACAAGACGCCATCTTTTGGTTCAACAGTCAGCTAAGACAAAAACGAAAAGAATAATGTACAAACTTTTTTCAGGACCACTAAATCCCTTTTGTTTGTACTGATACTGCATTGTATGGAAAAATTCGCAGTGGTATAATGTAAGCTATTTTAACCACATTATTTTCAGAGAAGTAGTGAAAATTGTTTAATAGCGTCAGGTTTAAATTGAAAAACAACAAAAATTACTGCTGAATTGGACAAGTATCCAAGAAGAAGATACATAACAAATAAAAATAGGGTTAGACAAAATAGACCCATACCATTATGTTGAAAGATGTTAAAACTCCTGCTTATTTGCTGCATTGCATGATTCAGCTTAGAATTGTCTTTTCCTTTGCGATATAATTTGTAATCTTAAAATACTCAATAAAAAAAGAAAATGGTTAATAAAAGTTATTTCAAACAAAATATTAAATGTATTAAGTATATAATACAAATATCAGTTAAGTTTTGATGTGCAAGAGGTGCACATTTCGGAAATTCATCCATCATCAGTGACACTAATATCGAAAAGTTTGATACATAAAAATATAAGCCAAACAGTTGAAAATAATAAATCTAAAGTTCCAAAATTATATAACCCTAACCTATAAAACCGGTTTATAATGAATCTGAAGTTTCAAAATTATATAAATCCAAATCCAGCTAAGGAATGCTGTGCATGAGGGAACAAACCTTAGTTTTAAATTAATTCCAAATTTTAGACGACTGAAAATTTTGCTAAATGGTACGTTTTCTGACAGCACAAAGTACTGCCTACTGAGTTATGGATACCCTCGGGGAGTTTTACTCCACCAGCAGCGGTACCCGCTCAGGGGTAGTAAATATATAATACAAATACCAGTTAAATTTTGATGTGCCAGATGTGCACATTTCGGAAATTCATTCCTCATCAGTGACACTAATATCGAAAAGTTTGATACATAAAAATATAAGCCAAACAGTTGAAAATAATGAATCAAAAGTTTCAAAATTATATAAATCCAAATCCAGCTAAGGAATGCTGTGCATTAGGGAACAAACCTTAGTTTTAAATTAATTCCAAATTTTAGACGACTGCAAATTTTGCTAAATGGTACGTTTTCTGACAGCACAAAGTACTGCCTACTAAGTTATGGATACCCTCGGGGAGTTTTACTCCACCAGCAGCGGTACCCGCTTAGGGGTAGTAAATATATAATACAAATACCAGTTAAATTTTGATGTGCCAGATGTGCACATTTCGGAAATTCATTCCTCATCAGTCTTAGATAATTTTTGTACGTAGAAACAGCAAGCTACAAATGCAACAATATTTTTGTTAAATACATTTGTTAAATAACTCTGAGATCCAAGTCACTTATGGTAACCCGAATTTGATTAAGAAACGATCATATTGTGAAAACAGTATCAAATGGTAAGGTTTTGCTAATTATGTTTTGTAAGGATTCCAGCTAAAAGAGTTAAAACCCAAAAATCAGCTATTTCATATAAAATATATGAAGGAGACATTAATTAGCAAAATTTTTAAATACGATTTTTAAAGAAAATAAAGATGATCTCGTATAAATCACAACAGATGGATGAACCTGATATCTGATTTATTGGTGAGCCTTATCGCTGTTACTAGAATTGTACATTACAAACAATTAGTTACAATATCTGATACATTTAGAATAATCATTTAACTAAAAATAACCTGAAATTAAGACAATGCGAAATCGATAACTACAACACAGCATTACATTGATAATAATATAATAAAAGTGTGGTTCAAGGTCAATGTATACTATTTCTTCATTGCATTAAGAATAACTGTGTCAAAACATTACCAAATCTTTAAAAGATATATATATATATATGTACATATATATACTAGTAATGTGTGTGTGTGTGTGTGTGTGTGACTCCTTGTGCTGTTTTCATGCCTTATTTTTGTTCAAAAATATTTTTATATTATGTCTTAAAGTCTTCGTTTTTTATTTTCCTTTCATGGCATTCAATCAAATAATAAAAATGAAACAGTGAACACGACTAATTGAAAAATGTTAGAAATTCATGCATGAAAGACCAAAATCCTTTACCACTTCAATAATTATTTTTTATTGTTTACAGAGCACGTGTTAATTTTTCTTTTTTTTCTTACAAAAAACTCACGTTCTTGAAAACATTTTTGGCGTTATTTCAAACTCGCTCCATGTGTATTTTAGTTCACACAAGTGGTCAAATATATTTATTTTTGTTTACAAAACTTTTTGTATGTTGAAAAATGTGAGAAATGTTTAAAATGTATGTGAGATATGTAAATAAAATTTTGTCTGGAAAACACAATCTAAAAATTTATTTGTATTTGGCAACCAAAGCGGCTTTGTCTGAGTTTAAAAGCATTTTGCTTTATTCCCATATCCACCCACATGTCTGCCTGTCCTTCAAAGCATCAATTGTTGTCATTATCATTTCTTTTGCTATGGTTTAGGCAAAAAAAAATTACAAGTATGTCTTAAGATATATATACTAAACGTTTTTGTTAATGTCTTTGGAGTAAAACAGCTCTGCTTTGATATAATTCACTGAAATACATGATTACATAACTAACTGTCTATATTTTTAATAAAAACATGATTTGAGAGATCTTTAAGATATTTATTGATTACTCTGCTTCATACAAATCGCTTGTAACTAGGTCACTGTGACATAATTCCGCTTTATATGACTATCAACAAAAATTAATTAATATCAACATAACAAGTTTTACATTTATGTTTGTAAATCGTTTTAAGTCAATGTTTTAATCAGATACTGATTTTCACGATCTCTATAACGCCAATCAATGACAAAATAGTTTCTCTATAAAATCTGAAGTTTTCAATTTTATGTTTTTGTAAGCTCCTTTCAGATTTATTTCATTTTGTAACAACTCATTTATTTGATTATATCACTGTCGATACATATCACGTAATAGATAAAAAATCCATTTGTGATTACATAACACTAACTAAAACCAACAAATATTAATTTGACATCATGGTTTTCTTAAAAGTCACAACAAAAAGATTAATAGTTTAATGTTAGACAAGTCAATTGCTTTTCAAAAAAGCTTCTCACCATCTAGGCGGAACATACCAAGATGTTAAATTGGTTTGCAAATGGTCGGAGTTTTGTCTCGACTTTAATAGCTCTATTCTATTTTAAATATTAGAAAAATTTAACTAAGGGTTTCGTAACACAAATACCATTACCATGGATTTAACTCCTTGATGCACATTATAAATAAATAACTAATTCCCGCTACACTATTGAAGCAATGAAAGTTTTGAATACTTTCAATTAAACTGTGATCAGTTGTTATATCGATTCCAAGCTTACTGATGAACCAAGACAAAAAAGCCAAAACAAAACAAAGTTGGTATCATTGATTATTAACTTGGTTTGAGACCTGTAAACCATGTGAAACAAGACAATATAAAAAAAAGACAACAATATTTCACTTATCAAAAAATTTGGCTCGAAAGGTATCAGAAGAAATTATAATACATGATTCTACAAAGGAAAAGTCTGTGACTGAAAAACACGTATTTTCCAATCGCGAATGCAAGTACGAAAACGAAAAATAAATGAAAGAAGCAAAAACACATCATTGATTTTACAACTGGGCGAAACATAAATCGTATAAAGTATTTTTAAATAGGACTTTAACCCCATAGTTTATTCAAGATTGTATCGTTATCTTTTATTGTTTCTTAATAAGTTCAGACTTAGGCGAATCCTTATTTATGTGTAAAGTTTGTTCATGTTGTGTAACGAATCTTAATTAGCAAAGAAGTCTGAAATAGTTTTATATCGCATTTACATAATGGTTAATCAAGTATAACAAAATTGTAAAAAAAAATCGATAGCTGTTCCCGATTCGAAATCATGGTTATCTATGCATGGTCCAAACTAATTTGTAATACTTTATATAATATGAGAGGTCGCTTACGTCATACTGTTATACTGTAATCATCTCCGTTATACTTCCCTGGATGATTTTGTTTTCGCTTAAAATATATTGTATTTTCGTGTAGAACGATATATTTAAAAGGGTCCTTAATTTTCCGCCTCGATTTTACACTATAATTAAATCTTCTATATGTAAAAAGATACTAATTTCTATAAAAAAAAATTATATCAAACACATATGTAACAACAAAGTTGGCATAACTGATCATAACGTCCCGTCTTAGAACAAACGCCGAACACATTTAATAAATCTGTGATCTTGGGACTTTATCAATAAACTGAAAACATAAAATAACCATAAACTATCAAAAAACAGGCAAAGAAGACACACAGAAAAATGTGGGCTTGGTTACATAGAAACCTTTTCAAAAAAAGTCAAAACCGATGGCAAGTCATGCTTTTATTATTTTAGCCCTTGCTTTTACAGCAACTCTAAAAGCTGTAGAGATAATACATATTTTTGTCCTTAACCGTCCCAAAGATGTTAAATTGTCTTTTTGTTCTTGTACTTGAGAAGACTTAGGTGTGTGTGAATGGTTCATTAAAAACGTAGTCTTGTCATAGAAATCTACAAATCTAAGTTGTTATGGATGGGTAGAATTGTTTTCTGTTAAATTGACTTAATGTTCAATTATGTATAACAGATGAGTGATAAATCGATGGCTGTATCTTAATCGATTTTTTTATGGTTTTCTAAGTGTGATTTAAACTGATATGCATTACTTAAAATAATTTTAGAAGTTGCTAACGTTGTTGATATCCCCTAGATGGCTGACATATCGATAACAGATTATTGTTTTCGTGCCAAGTTTTGCACATTTTGCTTACTCCTAAAACTGCAATTGCATACAAATGCGTTTTATAAAATGAACTTGTGTATATTTAAAATTTCAAAGCGGCAAACAGAAAAATGTCAAACGACCTTGGGATGGTAAACTTTAGAAGATTCAAGATTAAGTAGCATCCTTTCTTATTACAATATCAAGACAAAATTAAAGATGAGATTCTGGATGCATATTCTACATGGTAGATTTCAATTTTGCTCATCTAAATAAAAAAAAATATGCTTTAGACTGTATAATATCAGAAAATGTTTATGTAGTAAACTTATGATGTTAATTATGCTATGAGTAAATAGAAAATTTGACAATCTGTTTCGTGTTTGTGACAATCTGTTTCGTGTTTATGATATAAGTTGCATGTTAAGATTTATAATAACGGATCCACATCCCCAACTAGAATTGAGAATTCTTTATTAATTTTTAATATGTCGTCTTTTGATTGAAAACTTTAATTAAAAAGGTATCTAGCCCTAGATAAATTCACAAATCACAGATGGGTAAAACTTGTTGTATGTACTTAAATTGTAATCATGAATTTTTACAAACGCTTTGTGAATAATCTATGTTTAAATTTCTATAAGTCCCCGGACTACATAAAAATAACCAATTAAGTTATTCAAAAATATTGTTCTATTTAACCCAGTATTCAAGTTTTTTTTAGTTTTTGTTTTGTTCATCAAATATTTAACAACACTTTTTATTCAAGATTTAAAATACATATAACTGAATTTCAGAAAACAAAAGCTTTGTGACATTTTAACTTCCTTTGCCAATTGTATTCCAACAATTGTC
The DNA here is from genome assembly GCA_029721355.1 of Tegillarca granosa. Lineage (NCBI taxonomy): Eukaryota > Metazoa > Mollusca > Bivalvia > Arcoida > Arcidae > Tegillarca > Tegillarca granosa. The sequence continues at coordinate 3,478,935 of CM056601.1, forward strand.
GCGACAGAAGTGGTTTTACATTAAACTGCTAATGACACATTCATGAAAGACTTTTCATAGCTTTTTTATATTGATTCAATTTAAATATCTTTCGATAAATTAATTATTTTCAGATACTGTTTTAGCACTTTCTCGACAAATTAAGAGAAAAAATGATTTTGAAATAATAGATATTAACAGTACATGAATAATTGAATAAATCAGTTTTTAAAGTTTTTAATTTCATGGCGGCACTTTGATTTAAACATGGAACAGTATTTTTGTGCTAGATTTCTACTAAAAAAAAACAAAAAATAAATGACTAGTAACCTTGACACAAAAATACAAAAAAATTCCCTTAAGAGAAAAGTTTATATCGTTTATAGATATCCTAATGAATCATTATAAGATTTAAAAACGAACAAAGTTTATGATTGATATGAAGCATCCCGCCATTCAACCGTCAGCATTTATATTAAGAAATCAAATAAATTGATCCCGAAAAAGTACTATTTCTAAATCATTGTAAACGATTTGAATTTTGTTTACCATGCCTTAATTTTGAAGGATTTTTTTTTGACATTTTTTGGATAGTTTAAAAAATTAAGACAACTTGGATGTAAATATTTGACACATATTTTTTGTAAATTAATGCATTTGAAACTGTCAAATTACAAATACTTTTTAGAAATAACGCAAACAGTAGTAGTATTCAACAACAAATTGTACAAAACAAATCACTGAAAGTAGCACATGACAATTAATTTTTTAGTTATAATAACATTTCAGAATTAATGGTATATGCTCAGTTTTATTAAACAATGCAATAAAATTTAACAAATATGGATAATATATTTAAATATTGCATTTAAAAGTACAGCAAGTCATTATAACTCCTAACAATAATAAACAGAACAATGGCGTTTTTGTTTTATATATATATATATATTTACAACACATGCCCGTTATATTTCGATGTGCCATATGAGCACATTTCGGAAAATCATTCCTCATTAGTGACAATAGGGACCGTAAAGTTTGATTAATAAAACAAGATAAGCCATACAGTTTAAAATCTTCGTAAAAATAGTTAAGGTTTGGATATAATTGTTTATCGTGTTACATTTGGTTCATTTTCGGGTCTAAATTGACCCAAATTGGTTTCTTATTCTTATTGATTGTTATACGTCATAAAAAAATAAATTCTTTTAGTTAGGGCATATCGATTAGTGTATGTAATTGCATTAAAAACGATTTCTTCAATCATGTAATATCATACAAAATCATTAGGTTAGAAGCTTTTTAGTATACGGTTTGCACCCATGTTGTCGAACAAAAGGTTTACATTATTTTTTGATAGAAAAAGTACCGGTCGTAGATTTTTGTAAGACAAATATTTTTAAGTATGTTTCTTCTGGCCCTAATCGCCCATCATAAATTATCAATGTTTGTTTACTTGTAACTTCCTTTTGGCACTCATATATGGTATCTTGATGGTTTATCATAGAACCTGTCTTTCATATTCTACCACAAAAAACAAGAAAAAATAATATTTATAATTACAACTTGTATGATATAAATAGTTATTTCGTATAATATTGTGCGAAAATGTTGATAACGTAAATAAAACTTTTATTCAAGTTTTTATATTTCTTTGGATCATAATTCAAGTGTATACTGATATGTAATTTGTTTTTAAAAGTATACAAACATCAACAACATTGTTGTATTTTATTCTGATGAAATCAACAACTTTACCAACCACTGGATGAGAAGAAGGTTATTTTGTTTATTTGTAAGATTGTGTATTAGGTTAAAGTAACCCAGTAAAGACACATAAATTGTTAAAACAAAATGAAAACGAGATTCAGATTTACTCATATATAAGACTTTATTCATTACATGTTTATATATATATATATATATATATATATATATATATATATATATATATATATATATATAAGTATTTAAGTTTTATCAGACTAGATAGACCTTTCTTAAATAAGCCCTTTAAAACTTTCTTTAACACTCGGCAAATTTATTGATTTTGTCTTTTTGAAAACACACTTGGAAGTCTTTTTCCTGTTTAAGACTGAAATAAAAAGAACATTTAACTTTAACTTTTTCATAATTTATATTTAAATCAGAAAGTTAATTATTTCAAAAAAGCTTGCCTAACTTTGTGTTTTAGGTACTTGGGGGTTGTTTGCTATGTTGAATTCTCAATTATTATACACATTTTTTTTAATTAAATGTGTACAGTGTTATTAATAATGCTCCATGATATTTTAACTTTGATATGTCTCTAGTGTTTTGAATATTGAGTAAAATGTATCAGTTAATACTTAGGGTCTAACACTTTTTGCATTTTGATATAAATACTTTCAGAATTAAAAAAAAACAATGCGTGTTAACGTAATAAAACTGAAATATTGGTATGACAAGCATTTTGATCCGTGTCAGGATTTTTACAATATAATCAGGAAATCAATGAAAAATTTGTTTTTATTAGAACAATAACTTTTTAGGGTTGCACTTGAAACCAGTCTCGTTTTAATGCCATTATTCTCCTGAGGGACATTATGTCATTTTCATTATCATTGAAAGATAATCTCTCAGAAACGCATTTTCCTCTGGTTGTATTGATGGTGAGATTATTACATGTAATATCACTTTACATAACAAAATTGTATCGTGTAAGTGAGTGTTATTTTTTGTAATAAAAATTTTGAAATTTAAAAAAATGGATTGATTTTTTAAAATTTTTTATACTAATTTCCCAATTATTTTACATTTCTGTGAAACGAAAGTATATAATAAGTACCTGTTAAATTTTGATGTGCCATATGTACACATTTCAGAAAATCATTCCTGATCAGTGACACTAGGGGCCGAAAAATTTAATAGATAAAAAAAATAAGCCAAACAGGCGAAAAGTAATTAATCTAAAGTTCCAAAATTATATGAATGCAAATAGAATACTTTAAAGCATTTGAATACTTTCTTTATAAAGCTGAACAATGCTTTAATAGATTATAACCAGTCAGTTAAGGTAGAATTGTAAATATTTCAAGAGTTTTTACGTTAAAATTGTAAAGCACGGTAATAAGGCTATCAGGAAGTATGTGGTTCAGAGTAAATGGTATTCTATTTCAAGGAAGTGCTTAATCTATATTACACTATTTGTGAATTTGCTGGGTTTTTTTCTAAAATTAATAACCAGTTTTATTAGAGATATGCATCTTGTAAGTTTCACCCAACCAAATGAAGCGGCCCTTATATGTACATTTTTGTGTCGAATCGTAAAGGAATTAGCTGATCATAAGACTACAATAAGATTTTCGTTCACATGCAATGCCAGAAACGTTTAGATGTTTATTGCAAAATGCACTTTGACGATTCATTGCTTATTGTCTACCGGACAAGATAATCATTTCTAGAAATACCACTTATAAAATCAGAAATCATTATAGCTTTATTGAAATATTTATTTCTGTCAGTGTATAGATAAGGTCCAACAAACAATTTGTTCGAATATTTTTATTTCTATATCTGATACTGTTTTAGTTTTGTATGAAAGTTAAAATAAATAAATAAGGAAATAAATTTAATACAAATAATAAATAAATTTAAAAACTTGTATAAGCGAAAAAATTTTCAACACCATCAGTCCTTTGATTTGTTTTTAATCTTCAAATTCTGTCGGATATTGAAAATGTTATAATTTGACAGTTTAATACACTACATCATGTACACGGTTTCAATTCTTTTTTCTCGTTTAATTATTTAATTCTCATTTCTTTACATTTGTTTTTAAGAATAGATCAAATTATATATCTATTATTCAGAACGTGATGATGATGATTCATGGTGTTTACTTCAATCATTTTTTCTGCTTTGTTCCTTTATTGATTTTCTTATTTAATTTAGATACGAGTATTATGTAACATTATTTAAAATTTTGTTATTAAAAATCTTTTAAGAACATTAGTTGTTGTAGTCTGTGGTTTGGCTTTCAAGACTACAAACCATTTATCATAAGCATTTGCAAGAGAAATAAGAGATTATTTTCTTTTAAAAAAACAGTGTTTGAACTCTTGGTGATAAAATCTTTTGATTGTGCTAAAAACGCACTGGTTAAGTGTTATTACATCTATATACACGTGCTAACTCACTAAAATTCATTGCTACATAAAAATTGTGATTTTATTGGTCTCCAATCTCTATGAGTGTTACCTCAGTCATCTCAGATTTGTCTCATAATTGTCCGAACATATTGGATGCTATAGAGTGTTTTGTGATCTTTGATTTCATAGTTTCAGTTGGATAGTTAGACTGATTGTCATGTCTTTTTTCTAGAGTTCAAAAGGTCAGCCATCTAAGATTCAGACACTAGATAATTTCAAAACTCCTTTTCAAAATGTCAGATGGCTCTTGCTTTAAAAGTAATTAATTATTTTGATAAGATCAATATAGACGGCTTTCATTTAAGTTTTGAGTTGACATGGTATTGGCATATACATTGATGATATTCGTACAGATAAATGTTGCTAACTACATAGGCTTCTCGAGAACAGTTGCTCATTCCATGCATCCTTTGGAAAAGGTCCTAGAAAACGTTATCCGGCACCTGTCCACGTGATTTTTATGTAAGTCTGCAATATATCATAAAAGTATCATGATGGTAAAATAAATTAACTTGTCAATTAATACAGAAAAACTTGCAGGTGCTCTTAGTTGTATTGGTTAAAATCAACCATTTCCAATATTTCCTGGTTGTTTCCTTTCTTTTCATTTTCGAGACTCGATAAAGTTAAACAGTAGCTAAATGTAAACGGCAAGTGGTGCCTTTAAGGTCAACAATTTTCTTCTAGTAAAACTTGAAGAGGGCATTTGAAGGTTAATCCAATTATGAAAATCTCTAGTAATGATATAAACAGTGTCTACAGCGAAAAAAAAAACACTCAGCTATTTGCTATTAAAGCTATCATAAACTTACTCATATGTTTTTAAAAAATAAAGGCGCCAAAATGACGTCCAATTTTTTTTCTTCACTCACTAAAAATGTGCCATTGAGCTTAAAGAGTTATCGAACGCCTTTGACTTGATTTTCGTACGCAATCAAAATCTTTTAAAAGTCCGATAGATATTTTAAAAAATTGACATTTTTATTTAAAAAAAAGAAGTAATATAAAAATTTGAATTATTCAATAGATTGCAGAATGCGGTAATCTTGAATGATACAAAAGTTCAAAATGAGTAATCTACCCACTGTCCTTAAAATCATGTTCCTTGTTCTCTTACTTTATAAGTAGCTTTGTGAAATTGTTTTTGGTTAATTTTGACTGTTATCCCGTTTTTTTGTTTTTTTTTTTTTTTTTTTTTTTTTTTTTTTTTGATGATGATCTTTTATTACTTTGAGGGGGATCTCGGAAGCCAAGTGGTCTAAAGCGCATGCATACGGACCACAACACATCTAACCGTCTAGTAAGAGTCCAATTTCGAACAGATCGTAATAGTTTTTCAGTTAACATTCCGGAGGTTGGGCACTCAAGTTTCCTTCACAATCTCTGAACTCGATATTGCGTTATGAGTAAAAGTATATTGTCTTGGACGTGAAACAACATAAACCCATATATCAATTAAATTCCATTTATTGGGCTGTTACTATATATAATGAGATAAATCTTGTTTTATAAGACTGATGAATCATCGTTTGTAAGACATTCTCAAAGGGGTAATAATGCAGCAGACGATTGGAATCACGTGTCAAAAAGTGTAATATAAAATATATTTTAATATGTCAGCGTTACAAATGGAAATCCCATCATTATTATGATTTATAAACACATGTATTTTTGGGAAACTTCTTAGTTAATTCTCTTGTGCATGGATAAAAATTATTGATCAGTTTGGATGTACTTTTATATAAGCCTAACGTATTGTCAATTTGAAGACGGCTTGTTGTTTGGCTTTCTTTTCTATTAAAACTTGAAAAAGGATTGGCTTTCATGTGTCCTCAATAATTTTCTTTACTTTGAAAAGGCGTTGTTTTCTGTGAAGTCGTAATTAGTTCAATGTTGACGGCTTAAACTGACATTTGATATTATCCTGCTATTATTGGTCCTGTTTATGTCTATGTACTGGTTCATTCCAAGACGTACTTAATTTTTTTTCTAACACTTTGACACCTTAGTAGTTTTAAAGCTACATTTTTTTAAATCAAAAAGATAATATCCGTGATCTGTGAGATTCATTTTCTAAAATTTCATTTCTATTTACTGCCAATAAACGGAATCCTCTAATGTGTGAGGCACATGATTAAAGATGGTTATTATTATCTTGGAGCATGCGCACCTATGTATGGAGACTCGAATTAATCAAAGGAAATACCTGGCATAAATTGCAGTGTCCGTCATTAATATCAAGATGTATTCGCAATGATGTTGTTTATCTCTTGCAAAGTCACAAATGACAAATTCTGTTTTTAGTTTATCGTATTCATCGTTTTGTAAGTTGTGTTTACATGACCGGTTTTTTTTAAAGAAGTAACAATGTTCTAAAATTAGATCTCACAGGTCTTCATCTCGCTAGGAAATTACTTCTATTTTTATATTGATTCAAGCTTTTTTTCGTTGAACAAAATCTATCGTTGTTCATTAGGAACATCATTAAGTAAATCAGCATCGTTTTAATTTTTCTACAAAAAATTATTGCGGCTGTAAAAGCTGTAAAGTGATATAAAATGTGTTTAAGCTTAAACCAGCTATTAGAATGAATAAATAAAATTTATAAAAGGTTTATCATCGTGTGTTGAAGAAAGAAATATCGAAATCATTTCTGAACGGTTGAAGTTCGATAGTTTAGAAGTTCTGATCAAAAGAAATCAAGTCGGAATACCCACTTCTTAATGCCCTTTAAAGAGATTTTAGATGTTTTGATTTATATGCTAAGTTTGAAATTAAATGACCGCACTGACCAAGATAAATAAATTTATTTAGCGGCATTTTAAGGAGGTAAATAGGGGAATTTCTTGCACAAAAATGTTTTTTCGACACGTACCTAGATGTTTAGACTTTTCAGTACTTGTGTACTTTATTAAGCTCTTTGAAGTATATAATATGATTAGTTTTCCGAAGGTTTCAATTAGAAGAGAGATTTTGTGTTGGTTTCTAAGTTGCATTTGTTGTGAAGCTTTTGGATAATTTTATTTTGTATTAAAGGCGTTTTCGGGAGAAAATGTATGGCTAGGACAAAACATTTTGTTATAATATCGACCGCTAGATCCGAGGCGTGAACAGACGCATTTGTTTTTAATGCTTTATTAAGTATCGCGATAGGTAAACTTTAAATTAAATAGTGATTTCCTATGTTGGTTTCTTATTTATTTGTCATTAATGTACTTTTTGTCGATTCTTACGTAACCTTTTCTTGTAAGTAGAGATAAAGTACAAATATACATGTCAATGTCCAAATCATATTTAAAGAGCAAATGAAAACTTTGAGTTCTGGCCTATTTAGTTAAATTCACCACCTATCTATTCAAAAGACACTGGCTGTGCTTTCTAATATTATATTCTTTGGAACACCTTATTAGTTTAAGAAAATGTGTAAGTTTGTTTGCCGAAGGTCTAGGTTTGTTTTTTTTCTTTCTTTCTTTTTTCCGGTGTTGCCAATTTTCTTCACTAATAAAGATCTGTTGGCTTTAATAAAAGTATAACAATGACTAGGGCGTTAAACAATATACCAATCCGCAAATAAAATCTGCTTTAGTGAGGTATAAGACCCTGTTAACATTTAACAAATGTTCTTAAAATTATCATATACCAATTATGTCATGCATGCATATACGGTCATAAAATGGAATAATTATTAGGTTTTAAAATCCTGTGTAAAACCTTGAAGAACTTAAAACAAAGTTGATTAAATTTTAATGCTGGAAAGTGACATTTTCATTATACTTCACAAGAACCATTTATGGCGCATTGGCATACAAGATTCTATAACATGGTGTGCTACTCTGTGCTTTGCTGTGCTTTTATGCATAATAATAAAACTTACAATATCATTATTTCCCAATAAAATTTAGAAAGTATTAATTTTATAATATGAAACGAAGAGAGATGCAACTTATAAATTAAATTACACAATCTTATTTCAAAGCACCAAATAATAAAAGGATGATTTAACGCTTTTTGTCACTTGTATAATTATCTGGACAAGTTGGTGCAAAGTTTTGTTTGTTGGAAAAAAAATGGTTAGTAAAGAAAAATGTTATTAAAATTAAACACCATTTGCTTTATACATACGGTTTTTGACTTCAATTGATTTCTGTTGAATAATAGCAATTTATGCAATTATTAAACATAATATATAATATATATATATATATATATAATTATATATACTATATATATTATATATAAGATATATATATATATATAATAGATAGATATATATATATTGATTTATACCCAAGGTGCAAATTTAAGCTGACCAGCTGGTTAAGCTAACGAAGCTTTCAAAAAATGCTCAAGAAGAATAGGGATAACATATACCAGAGGAAAACCACCAACCCTTTGCTTGTGAAAGAACCATAATTTCCACACTTCAAGCTGATTTGGTCGAATTCGACTCTAGCAATAGATGCTATAGATGACAAACTTAGGTAACTGGTTGGAGACCGTTCGGCCTTCGGAGCTCTGAATTAAATGAATTGATAAAATTTGCTTACTAATTATAGAACTTTCTACTTTGAACACCATCATCATCATCATCATCATCATTATTATCATCATCATCTATCTCATCATCATCATCATCATCATCTTTATTATTATTATTATATTATTATTATTATTATTGCCCGTTTGATAATTTCTGCTAAAATAGTTATCGTTATTTCCATGACGCAGCTTTTTCAAAAAGGTCAAAATTCCTATACTAGTAATGTATGTTGTATAATTGCATTTGCCTTTACAGCTTAAACATTTTAAATAAAGTCATCCTTAGTCTAGCAGACAAACTTTGTAATGTGACACCAATCATCAGGTCACATATACGTATCAGTTTCGACTGATATAAAAGCAGACATTAGCTGTAACATATGAAACAAGACCAAAGTTTAAATGCATTGATACAATCTATATTGTCTCTCCCTAAGGGGCTAATAAAACGTTTGTTTAATTGTATAAAAGGGACTGAGAATGGAAGGCATATAACCTTGATTGGTACCTACGCGTTGAACATCAATAAGAAAATATGCTATGTCTTTTGTATTTTCACTGTTGGACATCATATGTCCTTTGTAAATTTACAAATCAAAAATTCCTAATGTTAGTATAAATGAAATGGTTCATCTAAGATAAGTTGCTAGACATAATTAAACTAAAATATTGTAAGGTGGTTTTGAAGCCTCAGTCAAAAATTTTCACTTATATGGAAGGCCACACTACCCATAATTGGAATACATCAGGACAATTAAAGGTATGGACATAACACCAAAAATAAGCTGTATATTTATAAAAACTGACAAACTCACGTTTGTTTTACACATGCTTATACAGGTGTCTGGACAAAAGAGCCTGTCCTTATACTCGGACCTAAAATAAGAGCCACATTAAAGGAGCACGTTACATAGATACAGCTATATTGGCTAATAAAGAATACGTTCACAAGTAAACTTAGTGTTAGTGCTACTTCGGACAAATTATGTTCCAGAACGTACTTTAATTTAAAACAAATATGATACGTTCTACTAAAGAAAATTTTACTCTAATGGAGGCGTTTAACTTCTCAAAAAACAATGGGGAGGGATGGGGGTTGCAACATTATCTGCGACATTTAAGCATTCGGGAAAAGGTCACAGTAAGTACATAGTAGTATATGCAGATCAGAAACACGTAATAAGTTTAAAGATTATTCTAAAATTAAGTTCATTACGAATACCGGAATAATGCAAATGCGACGTAAAACAATATTCAACTAACAACAACTTATTTGTCAGTTGTAATTCACCATGTTAGTTTAACATACTAGAATTCATTGAGCTACTACTCCTTAGAATACCTATACAATGTAGCTAAGTTGATCGAATTTTAACTGATATTATAATCATACCTCATGAAAAAATAATGATTTGGCATAATAGCAACTGAATACGTGTAAACAGAAAAATACACGTTGCCTAAAAAACACTAATGTATTTATTATATGATGTAGAGATTGTATTTGAGAGTTATACACATTGATTGTATGTATACATGTCGGATCGTCAATTCACTGTTTGGAAAATTAAAAAAGAGAGTTTTGTTAAAAGACCTCTACAAATAAATCGATCAAATCTTTATATTATATATATATATATATATATATATATATATATATATATATATATTATATATATATAAATTCAACAAACAAGTTGAATTAAGACTTATGTCTATCCAAAGTATCACAGTGTGTGTGTGTGTGTGTGTGTGTGTGTGTGTGTGTGTGTGTGTGTGTGTGTGTGTGTGTGTGTGTGTTGGGAGGTGATATTCTTGTTGCTAGTAACAATACTATTGTCATAACTTGCATATTTATCATTCGTGTTCAATGTAGAATTGTATCAATATGATATAATTTATTTAGTCCATTGCAACAATTGCAAATAAAGGTTTGATATTCTGGTTTATTTTATAAACAAGAAACGTGTGCATATTCACATTCGAAAAAGCTTACAAGTAAGTGAATTTCATTGTAAGCAATTAGACGCTTCTAGCACTACAATGAATAAAATGGGAATACATCATCTAAATGGTTTACCGTGTCGACCATAACACACAAAAATGATATATAAAAAACCAAAATATTTCATTAATACACAATATCGTTTTAAATATACTTGATGTATATGTATATTTTTATAAACAGACTGGTCACCCTTTTGTAATGTGGCTGGTAACTCTTAGAACAACTGACATAAATATAATTATACAACAAAACAGTCAAGTTCTTTGACACATAGAACATGACAGTGTCCTTCACATCAAATCAGACGGTTCACAGAATTGTTTTCGAGAGTGTTTAGTTTCTCTGTATTGGTCTAACTGTACGGCATTTTTAATCAGAACATAATTTTTATAGTGCGTCTATGTCCTGATCCCACGTTAGGTGGATAATTGCATTGATCCATGCGTCGTGTGAAAAGTGTGTTTATATCTCGTTCCGATTCCGAATGAAGTCGTTAATAGGACGGAATCTATGATATCGAGTGAAATAAATAGTGTGTATATGCCCTGTTCTGAAACCACATTTAGTCGATAATTGCATGAAATTCGAAACATGTGTTTATAACTTGTTCTGACATTGCAAAATTTAAATGCAAGAAATACATGCAAGATGCAAGCAAAAGTGTCTATTTTGACACGAAAAAATTCAATAATTGCATGGAATCCAGGCGTCATATAAAAAGTTAGTTTTTTCTTATTATGTTGAAAACTGCATTGAATCCATGCGTTTATGATAGTGTGTTTACGCTTATCTTACCTCGATCGCGAGTTTTAGATATATGCAAGAATGATGCAACATTCACATAGTGTATTGATACAATGATCTGATCGCGTATTAAGCCGATAGTTGCACGGAATCCATGTGTAAATATGTATTTTTAGCTCGCTCTTTTTTCGAATTATGCAAAAATCGCATACATTTAATTCATGTGCTTCTTTTTACTTTTTATGAAATAATACAATTAAAAGTAGCACATGACAGTAATGTGAACACTTTCTCTTTACAATGTTTTATCTCGAATTAAGTCGATAATTACGGAAACTAATCGTAATGAGAAGTATATTTATATCTATTTTTATTTATTTATTTAATTATTTATTTATTTTTAAATTATGGCGATAATCTTATAAAATTCATTAAGAGTCTGTGTTTTAGATGTTCTGATCATAGATTCAGTCAATTATTACATGGAATCCATGTGTAATGTGTATTTGTGTCTATACAAAGATCTGATCTCGAATTAAGTCGATAAATGCATTAAATCCACGTGTAATGTTAAAACATCGATAATTGCATCATGGTACCAGTGTATTTTAAATATACATTATATCTTTTAACTCATCTATTTCTTCTAGTTTATTGATTTCTGAACTCTTAGGGATTATCAACTTGTACTGCACAACGCATTTTTATGAGACTTGTCCTATTGCAACACTTACTGCTGTATGATTGGCTGCAACATTTGACTATATTAACACTTCAGACGTGCCTAACTATTTGTTCATTTCATAATTGCTGTCTTTTACTATTTTTAATATTATTTTTTGCCTCGTCGTCTGTATATTATATATTTAATATGTATTTGGAAAGGCTTTGAGGCGTTTCTCACTGGATTGAAATATGTATTTTTTTCCAATTATACTGCATCTTATCTTGAAGTCCCTGCTTATCTGTTATTGAATACAAGAACAAAATGAAACTTATTTTATTTAATGTTAAATTACAGTAACACCTGTTTGCGTTTCCTACCCTTTTAAAACCGGAAATTATTTTAACATCTGTTTCCATTACCTACCATTTTTAAACCGGAAATGATTTTAACACCTGTTTCCGTTTCCTACCATTTTAAAACCGGAAATGATTTTAACATCTGTTTCCATTACCTACCATTTTTAAACCGGAAATGATTTTTATAACTGTTTGCAGTTCCCACCATTTTTCAACCGGAAATGAATGTTACATCTGTTTGCATTTCCTTCCATTTTAAACCGGAAATGATTTCAAACACCTGGTTGCGTTTCTTGCCATTTTTAAACCGGAAATAAGTCTTAAAGAAACTATCACTAATATATGTATACAATAGAAATATGACCGGCAATAGTAATATACTTTGGCTGCACAGCTAAGTCAAAATCAACGCGTAAAGTCGAGTGTTTTATATTGTCTTTTGGAAATCACAACTTTTTTCTAGTTTCTTTTTACATGACGCGTATGTCCGTGATCTGTCATTAAATTTTAAACATTATTCATGATAGGAAAAGGACAGTTTTTAAATGAGATTAAACACAGAAATACCAATCAATTCTCAAATTTCAAATGTAAAGTAAAAACT